>JAPXFY010000030.1:40472769-40582769 GCA_030674185.1 Monoplex corrugatus | reverse complement strand
CACACGCCCACAGAAGCACCCACACACACACAAACACACACACAAACACACACACAGCATGACATGCAAATACAATGACACATTGACACTAAGACACTATAATGTCACCATTACATTACATGGGGGGAAGGGGGCAGAGATTACCAGTTTTGGGAAACAGGTGAGTTTTGAGGGAGCGTTTGAATGTGGACAGAGAGGGTGAGTATCTAAGAGAGCGAGGTAACTGATTCCAGATGGTTGGAGCTTGATAGGAAAAAGAACGCTGCCCAAACCTTTTAGTGCGGACTATGGGGATACTATAGAGACGGGTATCAGATGAGGACCGCAAAGCTCGAGATGGCGTGTAGAGATGTAACAGATGGGTGAGATACTCAGGACAGGAAGACTCAATAGATTTGAAGCAGAGGCAGGCAATCTTGTAGGATATTCTTTGCTGAACAGGGAGCCAGTGGAGAGAACAGAGCAATGGCGTAACATGGTTAAATTTTGAAGAGCGGAAGATTAGACGGGCAGCATGATTTTGAACTTTCTGAAGTTTGTTAATGAGATGAGAGGGGGAACCAGAAAAAAGAGCATTACAGTAATCGAGACGGGATAGAACAAATGCACAGACAAGAGCCTTTGTCGTGTCTTCTGAGAGGAGGTGGCGGATAGAAGCAATTCGGCGGAGTTCAAGAAAACAAGTCCGACAGACGTTGCTCACATGCTGGTGGAAGGACAGGGTTTGATCATTGGCCTGGGATGTATCCCGGCAGAAAGGTCTTCACAGCTTCATTGCTATTGTACTGCCGAGCTTCTTCATACAATCTTCCAATTTCTGATGGAGGAATAACGTTTGGCAAATGCACAGCAAGTTGGCGAAAACCATCAACTGTACTCTCAGAGCCATGCATCTCTGGATTTAGAGCAGACAAGTTGGACAGAACTGCATTATCCAAGGGCAACTTAGGCCTATATTTTGAAAAGAGCATGATCTTTTTTGCAACAAAACTGCATAGTGAGTGCACAATTACCGATCTGCTCTGACTTGTGACCCCCTTCCCTTCTATTCCTATTATCATTTAAAACAATTAGATATTGAAAAACAAAAGCAGTGTGTATTTCCTCTACACAAACACACATACATAATCAGAGTTTTGGAGAATAACCAACCAACTAACAAAAACAAAAAAAAGCTATACGGAATTCCGTATATATATACGGAAGGTCTCCCACCCATGCATACATCACACACATACATACATGTACACACACACACACATACATAAACACACATATATACCAGGCATGGGAATTGGTATAAGGAGAATCCTCTGAAACTAGGGGGGTCCGGGGGCATGCCCCCCCGGAAAATTTTTTTCTGCTACATTAATTAAAATCTGCGCAATCTGGGCATCACTTTCAGGCATATTTCCATAGTAAAATTATTGAAATTTGGCACTTTTATAAGGTTAATATGCCCTCTTCGTCAAGTGCGTCCGTTCGATTAACAATTCTTGCCACTGATGACATCTTCAATCGCTCACTGGAATGTGCGACTGTTTTTAAATCATGCAACCGCTCACTGCCTCGAATGCTTCAAAAAGAAAAATGGCCGCTGAAGGGATAGTATTGCTGCGTTCAAAGCCGCTGACTCACTCGCAAAAGCGGATGTGCCCGGCGATGCATCTACCTATAGAAAGCGCGGACGCTGCTAGCAGCATTAGCGGGCGGCTGCAAAGATTGAACGCTACACCGGAATCGCGCACTATAAAATTCTGGATCGGCACGGTTACGAATTTTTTTTTTTTTTTTTGCCTTTCTCGAGAATCCGAGGAGCTCAATTTTTTTCCCGAGGACGCTAGGTTGATTTCCGCTGAAAATAGCGGATCCGAGGAGAATTCCCATGCCTGACATTCGTACACACATACATACATACACACACATACATACATACATATACACACATACATACACACATACATACATACAAACACCACATACACATATCACACATATACACACACATACATACATACACACACATACATACACAAAAACACAGACACATGCACACACAGACACACACACACGCACACACACACACACACAGAGACACACACATACACACAATATACAAACACACACACTCCTGAAATCACACAGTAAAGGCCAACAAATCAAAACCAAAGCAGTATGTATCCATCACATTTTATTGATCAATTTATGCAACATTTACACATCTACTGTGCCCAGTTCTAAAGATCTGACTTTATGTCACAGGACACACCAACAATAAACATTATATGTCTACCACCAGAATAAAATAGTCTTTTCACCCCTTGATAGCACAGGTCACAACAGTACAAGCCTACTATCATTATACACAATGCATTTAATACATGCATGTATTTCTGTTTATCTACCAAATTAGACTTGTTTTACATAACTTTGACTGGTCTGGAAACTGGGCTTTGGTGTATTTTTTTTTCTGCACAGGTCACTATAGTATTAGATTACTATCATTACACACAACGCATGTAATACATGCATGTATTTCTGTTTATTTACCAAAATATATTTTTTAACATAACTTTGATTGGAATGAAAATTGGGCTTTGGCGTTATTTTTATTTTTTTTTTTTGGTCACATGTACAAAACTCTTGTTCTTATGAGTTTGTATAAAATGTGCTAAATGCATACTGCACAGAGAACCTCAATTTATCCTCTTATCTGAAAGAGTAGCACCCAGATAACACTAGGTGTAGTAAGATTTCAGAAGATAAGAGGGAAAGGGAATTAAATCTGCCTGTCCAGGAAATGAATCACAGCCCTTTTAATCTTCTCTTGCTTCCTAGGCATGTGGTTTATCCACTGTACCACCACATCACATTACATGGTTACCACATTACGCATCATGCATACATCTATACCTGCATCTAATGCTTCCACTCTATCTCACAACAGACTCCAACAATGAAGGTTCATAGCCACCATCAGAACTTCTTGCTTAAAAACCTTTGACTCACGCACCCTGTCCACCAACATCCTGCATTGTCAACCATGCAAGCAAAGCAAAAACTAAACCCTTTTGATTCCGTCATGCTACCCACCAGCTTCCTCCAGAAAGCTGGTGGATAGGGTGTGGGGAGTCAAAGGGTTAGGTTTTCGCAACTGATGGATAGGGTGTGGGGAGTCAAAGGGTTAGGTTTTCGCAACTGATGGATAGGGTGTGGGGAGTCAAAGGGTTAGGTTTTCGCAACTGATGGATAGGGTGTGGGGAGTCAAAGGGTTAGGTTTTCGCAACTGATGGATAGGGTGTGGGGAGTCAAAGGGTTAGGTTTTAGCAATTGATGGATAGGGTGCGGGAGTCAAAGGGTTAGGTTTTTGCAATTGATGGATAGGGCGCGGGAGTCAAAGGGTTAGGTTTTTGCAATTGATGGATAGGGTGCGGGAATCAAAGGGTTAAATGGCACAGAAAATCAACACTGATCATTATCATTGAGTGTATGTGTGCTCGTGTTTGTTGTTTCTATAGTAAAATGGATCTTCCAAGGAATTTTGCTCCAAGAAAATCCTCATTGCTGCTGTGAATTATTATTCATTTTTCATAAGCGAAAGTTCATGTTGCAAATGGGTCAATCAGTTCACCCTCACTTAACCCTTTGACTCCTGCACCTATCCACCAACTACAAAAACTTAACCCTTTGATTCCCACACCCTTTCCACCAGATTCCATCAGAAAACTGGTGGAAAGGGTGAGAGATTCAAAGGGTCAAGTTTTTGCTTTGCTAGCATGGTTGGCAATGCAGGATTCCGGTGGACAAGGTGTGGGAGTCAAAGGGTTAACACACCAGCACCCAGACCATTATAAGGAATACATCAAATTCTTTTGTGATCAGTTCTACTGACATTTTGGGAAGCGAATCAAAAACTACAGTGGACTGACAGCCTTCATAACCTACTAAAGACAGAGTATGCAGAGTGTGCAGCACAAAAACACCTGCACATCATCGGCCAAACAACCAGACCAACATGCATCTGACAAACCACCACTTGGAATGAATAAAATAAAAAAATTTCAAATGCTAGAAACATTTGTCCTGGTTCATATTACACACAAAATAGCGCTTCACACACATCCAATTAAAAATAAGGAAGAAAAACAAACAACTACCCGAACACACACACACACACACAAACTCTTCATCCATACAAATCATATTTGACCCAAAGGTCAACACTGTAGGAAAATTAAGGTCTGTATTCAGCTAAAGATCTATCCTGTTGTACATGTAACAAAAGACACAGATACAAGGTAACTTACACTTCACTACACTGTCTACATTCGTCTCACTTGTTCTATTTTGAATATATGTACATACTTTTACGTAAAAGGAGCGGCCTGGTGGGAGATGGTGGTGTCTAAGTGTGCAGTGGCCAACACCGAACCCCGTGATACCAACAGGTGTGACTTTTGTGTAGTGGCCAACACCGAATCCCGTGATACCAACAGGTGTGACTTTTATGTATCATAGTCAAAAGTCTTTGTCTTTTTGTGTAAACTTAAACTTTTTTTGGCCGTGCCCCATATTTTCTATTTTTTGTTTTACACTTATATCAGCCATGACAAATGGAGGGTTGACAGCCAGAACCCAGTATCTCATTTTTTTGTCAATTTTCATTTTTTTATACTGAACTTTTGCTTTTGATGTGATCTTTCACTTGGTGGACTTTGTTTTTGCCATGATATTGATTTTTGATCGGTTTTCGATACAACAAAAACCAGTATCTCAAAATGTAGATATAGCCTCTCCCCGAAAACCCTGTTAAAATTCGTCTCCTGTAAACTATCAGAAAATCGAGATACTTGGTTCTGGTTGTCAACCCTCGAAATATGTAAGTTGGCCTATGTGCTAATATCTATAATGTCAAAAAAAGTTCCATTTCATTTCAAATACCACCGAGGAGGGCTAAGGACAGTGCAAACCCCAAATTTTAGTAGATCTGAAAAAAACTGCTACTGACTATCGGCTTCCATCAAGGGGACAGTGATCATCAGTAAAATTACACTGTTGCCAGTCTCTCTATTCATGTCCATGAACTAACCTGGTCCCTTTTTATCCAATGGACGAGGCGGCAGGGGAGTTTTTAGTCGTCTTTTTATTATCCGTTGTTTGGTTGTTTGTGGTCTGTTTGTGACTGTGCATTCGCGCTTGACAAAGGCCAGTTGGCCGAAAATTTGCGCTTGTCTTGTCTTGTTGTGTTGAATACGCGCTTGCTTTGGTTGGTTTGTTCTTCTGTAACCTGTGTAGCCAGGCGGCACGTTAAAGCCAGCGTCACCAAACAGTAGGCCTACATGCAGTCTGTGTGAAAGATAACCGCATCCCAAACGTGTTCCTGCATGAAAAGCTGAAGCAAGGACACTGTGACCAGGTAAGACCACCATAGTGATACAGTATACCTTAACCCTTTGACTCCTGCACCCTATCCACCAACTGCAAAAACTTAACCCTTTGACTCCCTCACCCTATCCACCAGCTTCCTGCAGGAAGCTGGTGGATAGGGTGAGGGAGTCAAAGGGTTAAGTTTTTGCTTTGTTAGCATGCTTGACAATGCAGCATGCTGGTGGACAGGGCGCGGGCGAAGGGTTAAAGGCCAAGCTCATCAGCTGTGGCATCAACACCACCAGCTGGGAAGACTGTCAACAACAGAGTAAGGTGACCGTAGTGTTGGCAGGACACAATCATGTGTGAACTGCACAGAACAGCTACTGTTGAATGGAGAGGAACACACACGAGGGTGACTCTTTGAAAATCTGAAAAAACTGAAAATCAGGCTAACTGGAAAACTTTTTCGCTTGAAGGCACTAGCAGCACAATGGCGCGACGGAAGTGATGTGTGTAGCCTAAAAAAGATCGCTGGACCTTGTTGTCTTCAACGACAGAGAGCGCTTCCTCATTTCCAGTCGTCTGCTACAGTGCTGCTTCGGTCATAATACCACCGATTCAACTGTTTTTTTCCCCCAAACATTTTTTTTTTTGAATAACGAAAATGAAAAAAACGGAATTTCCGTCTGGGGCCTTGCCGAGAAAATGGATTTCCGTCACCCAGACGGAAGAGTGGCACCCATGCACACAGAAAAAGAACCCAGGTCTGCATGCAGTATATGCAGGAGAATATACACCTCCAGGACTAGTCTTCTGTCCCACATGAAGACCCACACCAGCATATGAAAACCAGTGTACCTACTCATCTATAAGACTGGTGGGATAGTCCATCCTTATTATCACCACAGTAACAAACTAAATATCCAATCTACAACTTGTTTTTATGGAAAAGACATACCTGAAATTAAATCCAACACAGATATGGGCAGACAGGCTGGAAAATTTTGATGACAATGACTGGTCATATTGATAAAACATCAATGGTCAGTCTGCGCATGCTTACTGTACTGGTCTCACAGCTACACAGGCCTGAGTCATATCTTTATTGTTCCCAGCCCTCTGCAGCACAAAACAAAGAGACCAGCAACAGGGCGATTTTGCTGGTGATCACCATCTCACTAAACGGTCAGTCTGTGCACGTTTCACATCTACAAAATTAAGGGTCAACACTGTCCTGAGCACTGTCCAGCACTGTGTGTTGGGCTGCAGGTGGACATCGTCAAAGTGACACAGACACAAGAGTGAGTTACTTGTCTCTCTGTCCATGCCTGCGATCTGAACACAGACTTGTTTATGTACTGGCGTACAAATTCTACACCCAAATCAACAATTTACACAGATAGAAACCTAAATCAACAATTCGTATGGTAGTAAACTAAAGTCTCCATGCAGTGAGCAAAGCCAAGGGAGGCGGTCAAGTTTCTCCACTGGCGATGGTGTCTCTGTCGAGTGCTCAGCGCACAGTCTATCTGAAGTCTTCAGCTGAGAACATACCCTGAAACACACAGAAACAAACCAAACATCATATGACTGACAGAGACACAAAATATGGGCTGGGGGGGGGGGGGGGGAGGTGTTGGGCTGACTTGAAGACTCTGTGTGTGTGCATGTGTGTGTGTGTGATGTGTATGTGTGTGAGCGAGAGAGAGAGAGAGAGAGAGAGAGAGAGAGAGAGAGTGTGTGTGTGTGTGTGTGTGTGTGTGTGTGTGTGTGTGTGTGTGTGTGTGTGTGTGTGTGTGTGTGTGTGTGTGTGTGTGTGTGTGTGTGTGTGTGTGTGTGTGCATGAAAACGGTAAACTGTCTGCGTGCATACATGCACATGTTTGTCACACAAATAGGCTTAGCAGATGTGAATGAACATTATTCCAAATGCATATTCATCATCTGCCAAAAAAAAAAAAAAAAAAAAAAAAAAAAGCTGAACTCTGCCAAAAACCACTCTCCCCACCACCCCAATACACCATCCTCCCCCCACCCACCAAAAAAAAATCTTTCTGATAGTGCAGTCTATCAAACGAAGGATAATGACAGAAACTTGTACCAGAAATCTGTTCATGAGGAATTCATTATATATGGACAGCTCCATATGTGGGCACTATCCACATCAACCAGCAATTATCTGAATGGCAGATTCTCTGATCTGTACAAAACACTCTACATGGAACGCGGCCCACAAATCCGAGATACTTTAGTTGGTGGCTCTGCCCTGCCGGCTACTAATAGTGCACATCTTTCCCCTTCCCTTCCACTCCCCACACCCTTTTCACCCGTCCCGCTGCTGTGTATAGCGCACTCAGCTTCCTTCTTTATCACTAGGGCTTGAGCACAAAGGCATGCTACAGAGATAAGACTTTGGTCGACTCTCGCCTGGCTAAAAATAGCACTCGCACTCGCAGGCGATGCCGGCTCGCAACTAAAAGATGTCAGAATGGCTGGGAAAATGCAGCCTTGGGAAGTGGTCTTGAAACAGATGGCATGCCAACACCGACAGAATGATTGTCAGACAGGGGTTGGGGGTTGGGGGTTGGGGAGGGGGGCGTTCATTTAGTCTGGCTCCACAAATGAGTGATACTGTTGTAAGAAGAGGGATTAATCAGGTAGCCTCCTTGGTGTGTTGGATCAGAATAGGTATGGCTAAACTACATCATAACAACCCGGCAGTAGAGTCTTCTAGTTTTATGGTGGGTAGCCATATGGCAGCTCAACATCACTGATTCCTGTGCACTTTCCAGTTCTAAAACTTTGGCTGAACAAATTGGGTTTGGTGCATTGTGGAGGAGCCGAGATGATCAGTGTGGAAGCAGCATCACTGAAGTGGTGTAGAAGATGTGGAAACAAAAACGGAAAAAGAACATGGGAAAAATGAAAGAAAAAGTGACATGGAAGTAGCAGTAGCAGAGAGAGAGGAGATGAGAGAGAGAGATAGAGAGAGACAGAGAGAGTGAGAGAGAGAGAGTCAGAGTCAGGGAGAGAGAGAGTCAGAGTCAAGAAAGAGAGTCAGAGAGAGAGAGAGAGAGAGAGAGACAGAGTGAGAGAGAGAGAGAGAGAGAGACAGAGTGAGAGAGAGAGAGACAGAGACAGACAGAGTGAGACAGAGACAGAGGTAAAAGAGACAAAGAAACAAAGACATGTAAAAAAGGCCAAACTACTACTGAACAAAAAGATACAAGGAAGGACAAACGACACAGGGGCAAAAAGAACAAAGATGATGCCCAGCTAATCAGGCTAGATAAAAACCTTATGGAAACAGCAGCTGGGAATTTTCTTTTCTTTTCTTTTCTTTTTTTCTTTTTTAAGGACAGAAAACGTAATTTACAGAAAATGTCATTCTTGTGGATGGAAAAAGCTTGGTCAAAGGATGAAAATCCACAAAATGAAGAAGATTCCAAGCTCTACTGATCTGACAGATAAATATGTTCACAGATAAATACAAAAAAAGGAAAATCTGTAAGGTGCCTTTCACTGACCTTTGCTCTCCGTAGTATGGAGTCCTTGGAAGCATCATAGGGGCAGTCTTTGCTGGGGATCTCTAGAACAGCTGGGATAGGACTGGTGTGCTGGTCAATCACATGACGGATCAGTTCTGCAATCTGAAACCAGAAATGCAGCATGAAAATAGAATGAGAATGCACATACACTACGGACAGTAAGATGGAGTGCAGATATTTCTATAACTAAAACTATTCACACGTTCAGCAACTGTCTGATGCTGATTGCTTGCAAGGGTTTGGCCACTATCAGAGTTTTTGTACCAAAATACTGTATGGAACTTGAGGCAGGCCCCCCAACAGGAAGCCAAAAGCACTCTGAGTAACCAAGCTACAGACAAATGCTGAAGATGGGAACAGATTTTTTTTTCTTGATATAAATAACAGAAATGGGAAACATACAGGCTTCTGCAGAGGTTCAGCCCTTACCTTCCAATCTGCCTGCAAGATTTTGATATCCTACATGTGCCACCTTCAATATACCTCACCGCCAATGGGTGCTTGGCTTTCTTCAAATTTAGGGAAGAAAAAGCAATGTGGAAGAGATGGGCACTGACCTGATAATGCTGCCCCCCCCCCCCCCCCCCAAAAAAAAAGTTGAGATCTTTACTGCCTTGCTACCTTATGACCACAGAGTAAGGGAAAAACTTGAATCTTTTTAGCTTAGGAGATGGGAAACAATGTTCATGAAGGATCAGTATTTTCAACATGAGGTGAAGGGATGTATTGTACTTTGATAATGGGGAGAAAAAAAAAAAAGAAAGAGAGACAGAGGGAGGGAGGGGAGAAAGAGAGAGAGTGGGGAGAGGTGAGAGAGAGAGAGAGAGGTGAGAGAGAGGAGAGAGCGAGAGAGAGAGAGAGAGAGGGGTGGGTGGGTGGGTGGGTAGAGGAGGGAGGGGGACAGAGAGAGGGCAGTACAAATGAGGTGAATGGAAATTTTACTCCCTCACCCTCTCCACCAGCTGCAAAAAATAATCCTTTGATTTTCTCATCCTATCCACCAGCCTTCTGTGTTATTATCAGGCCTTTCATTCCCTCACCCTATCCAATAGTAGGAAGCTGGTATTAGGGTGAGACAGTGAAAGATTTAAGATATCGCTTTGCTATCATGGCTGATTTACAGGAGGTTGGTGGACCAGATGAGAGAGTCAAAGGGTTGAACTCATTTACAGAAACACTACACTTGTTACAGCAAATAATAGTGAATTTTTAAAACAACTTCGTTAATCTAAAATTAACCTCTAAACCACTTTTACAAGTGCAGTGAAGTGCTGAGAAATCACACTGTGATAGTGGTCATCATTCACACACAGTGTGCAAAAAAATAAATGAATCAAATGGAAAACCAAAAACCAAAAGAAACAAACCAACCAAACCAAACCAACCAAAACAAAACAAACAAAAAACACCAAAAAACAAAACAAAAAAGCAACAAACCCCCCCCCCCAAAAAAAACCCCAAAACAAATCAAAAACACACACAAAAAAAAAGAAGAAAAAGAAAGAGAGAAACAAAGAAAGAAACAAATAAAATAAGAGTAACCAATCTGTCAAACTCAGTGATTCAATTTCTGACATTAACCCATTCAAGACACTGCTACTATGGCCAACAGAATCCATGCCTAAGGCTGCTTACTTCCTCCACCTTTTATCATTTTACTTAATTTTCGTTTAGTAATATCTCTGATGTTTCAACATTTTCAGCCCAAAACTTCAATGAAAGACAGTGAAACACAATTCTCATGAAGGCTAAAAACTGGTAAAGGGAAGCAACTCTGCGAACATTGTCTGGATTGCGAAATAATGGATGCAGTTCGGTTTGGGACTCGTGTTTGTTATTGAAAGCACACTCAGAACTTAGCAATGAGTGATGCACTGCAGTTATTCTCAGAATTTTTCTGTAATGAGTAAAAACATTCAGTATATTCTGGAGTATGTTATGAGAGGAAGCACTGATCTCAGCAGTCTCAATTCAAAATGGATCTCCACAGCATCATCACTACCATCCCCAGTCTCGTCTATCAATTATAATACATTTTTTTTTAGGATCATCACTCTCAGGGAGGTTACCTTTGCATTCACCTTTTTCTTTCATCCAATTTTCTGCGCCACCTTAATGACCACAGAAGCTGGAGCACTCTTTTATAATGCGATGATGATGATGTTGATGAGGACGATAATCATGATACTATGGAGTTCCATCTAGGATTCAGACTGCGTGACAGGGCAGTACTCTACGCTTGCTATCATAAATATCTTGGTTTCAACCAGGCAGGAGAGATACAGACACCTGCAGTGCTGGTCAGAAGATTTGAGCAACACTCTCAATGACACATCCGTGAAGTGAATGAGACTCGACTATGTGGTCCCAGTCTTCCCAATGAGCCCATAACACGCCCAACTCTGGGTAGGAGCCGGTTAGTCGAAAAATCCCACAATGATTTTTGAAGGGACTGATGGAGATTCGAACCCACAACCTTCCAGTCAGCAGTCCATTGTGTTAACCACTACACCATGGCGACTGGTTCATTTATCAGAATTTTGTAGAAAAAAAAGATGCACACACACAGAAAACAGACACACACACACACACACATACAGAAAAACACACACACACACACACACACACACACACACACACACACACAAAACTATGCTAATAATGCATGCACACTGTGTGCTAAACAATGTTTGTACATGCACTTGAGAGAAAAAAACATGAAAACAAAAATGAACAAAGAAAAATAGAAACCCTGCTCACAAAAACAAAAAAACAAACAAAAAAACCCCCTGCTCACAAAACCAACCAAAAACACAGGAGGAATAGAAACCTTACACTCTGGTTGATGAGAATGATGGCGATGTCATCTCTCCTGAGATAACTCTTGAACGTTTCTTCTATCTCCATGGCCGGCGTATCTGCAAACAGTCCATACACACAAAATAAAATAAAATAAAATAAAATAAAATAAAATGAACTAAAACAAAATAAAATATAATAAACTAAACTAAAACAGGTCAGGTCAGACAAATAGGTCTGCTACTGGCAAGCTGTAGCCCAGTACTACCTGTCACAGCAGGAGACTTGGAGAGGGGATTGGCGCCACCAAGGATTAACCTAAGCCCACAGAAAAGATATGAGAGACACTATAGCCAACAACATACCGGATCGGTCGGGGCCCGGGTTACAAACGACCGCGCTTACCACTGACAAGCACCAGGGTGGAAGTGAAAAGTCAGCTACTGGGGCAAAGACATCATTCAAACTGCCAACGGAAAAAGCTACCATTGGAACCTGGAATGTCCGTACACTCCATCAGTGCGGCAAAGTAAAAGAACTAGAACACGAGCTGAGACGCTACCAATGGGACATTGTGGGTATATCAGAAGTAAGATGGACAGGCTTCGGAGAAGCAATCACAGAGGAAGGACACAAGATGTGGTACAGTGGCGAAGAGTCACTACATGAAAATGGCGTAGCTTTCATCGTACGCAAAGAAGTCATTGGATGCATCATGAGCTGCACGCCTGTCAACAGCAGAATCATCAGCATTCGGGTGTCAGCCAAACCAAAGAACATCACCATCATACAAGTGTATGCTCCAACTACCAGCCACGAAGACCAGGTGGTTGAAGAATTCTATGAGAAAATAGAAGACACCATCGGAAAAGCCCCCAGGAAAGACATCATCATAGTTCAGGGGGACTTCAACGCCAAAGTCGGCCCAGATGCCTACAAAAACTGGGCTGGAACAGTGGGTCAATTTGGCACAGGGGAAACTAATGACAGGGGACTTCGCCTTCTGGAGTTTGCCTGCACCCAACGGCTCACCATTGCCAACACCCTCTACCCCCACAAACTGTCAAGAAGAACAACCTGGCATGCGCCGAACGGAAAGACTCACAACCAGATCGACTTTGTCCTCACACCGCGGCGCTTCAAATCAAGCATTAATAAAGCAAAGACGAGGACATACCCTGGAGCTGATATAGGCAGCGACCACGACCTCGTGCTGCTCACAATGAAGATCAAATTGAAAAAGAAGTACCAAGCTGCGCAGCCACGCATCAAGTTTGACCTGGAAAAGCTAAAAGATCCAGAGATAGAAGAGGCATTCCAGGCACAGCTCGGGGGGCGGTTCGCGGCACTCAACTTCCTGGACAGCGACATCAACGACCTCACAAACAACTTTGGTGAGGCAGTCCGCGAAACAGCAGAGGAGGTACTGGGGCGACGGAGGAAGAAACACCAAGCATGGATCTCAAATGACATCCTTGACCTCTGCGACAACAGAAGATCACTGAAGAAGACGAAAAACTCCAGCCCTGAAGAAGCCGCACAGTATCGTAAAACCAACAACCTTGTAAAGAAGAAAATGATTGAAGCCAAAGAACAATGGATCAACAACCAGTGTGAGAACATCGAGAAAGGCATGAAAAAAGGAAACAGCAAACATGCCTTCACCACACTGAAAAACCTTACCAAGACGCAGCAAAACAGATCGTCAGTCATCGAGGATACCTCAGGCGAGCTGCTGACAGAAAGCTCCGCTGTTCTGAACAGATGGACGCAGTACTGCCAAGAACTATACAACTTCCCAATACAGCCAGATGACAGTTTGTTTCAGGGGGACTCAGCACCATTGAGGGAATCCTCACCGCTACCAGTGATGAGAGAAGAAGTGGAAGAAGCCATCCGCAGCCTACCAGCAGGGAAATCACCTGGAGCAGACAATATCCCAGCAGAGCTGCTCAAACATGGAGGGAATGATTTGGTCACTCGTGTAACATCGATTTGTCAGAAGATCTGGGAGACAAAACAGTGGCCCACAGAATGGACTCAATCACTCATCATCCCCTGCCCAAAAAGGGAAATATGCGCCAATGCCAGAACTACAGAACAGTAAGTCTCATTAGCCACACCAGCAAGATCATGCTCAGAGTCATATTGAATCGACTGAAGAAAGAAGCGGAAGAACACCTTGCGGAAGAACAAGCTGGATTTAGGGCGGGCAGAAGCACAGTAGAACAGATCTTCACCTGCCGGATAATGATGGAGAAACATCTGCAGCATCAGAGAGACCTGTTCCACAACTTCATAGACTTTAAAAAAGCATTCGACAGGGTGTGGCATAAGGGTTTGTGGCAGGTGCTAAGAAAGTTTGGCATAGAGGAAGGTCTCGTCCAAACCATCCAGGCGCTGTATAACACTGCCAGCAGCGCAGTTCTCCTCAACAACCAGATAGGGGACTACTTCAAGACCACAGTTGGAGTCCGTCAAGGCTGCCTACTCTCTCCCGTGCTGTTCAATCTCTTCCTGGAGAACATCATGCGTGAAGCCCTCCATGACTTCCACTCCACTGTCTCCATCGGAGGAAGAACCATCAACAACCTGAGGTTCGCAGATGACATCGACCTGATGGGAGGCAGCAACGAAGAACTACAAGACCTGACCATGAGACTGGAAGAAAGTGCAGGTGCACACGGAATGGAAGTGAGCACAGAAAAAAGCAAAGTCCTGGTCAACAGCACAACCAACACCCATGCTGAAATCTACATGAACGGGCAACAGCTTGAAGAAGTGGACGCTTTCAAATACCTTGGCGCCACTCTCACCAAAGACGGTCGCTCTACAACAGAAATCAAGACCAGACTAGCGATCGCAACAGCAGCAATGGTAAAGCTAAACAAGATCTGGAAGAGCAGAGAGATCGGCTTTCCATCGAAGATGAAGCTGTACAAGTCCCTGGTGCTCCCCATCCTGCTGTATGGATGCGAGAGCTGGACCATGACAGCAGAGACCACCAAGAGAATCCAGACGTTTGAAACTAAATGCTTCAGGCGCTTGCTCGGGATCTCTTGGCAAGATCGGAAGACAAACGACTTTGTGTGGAGCCAAATAACAACACTCGCAGGCCCACAAGAACCCCTCCTGGCAACAGTCAAGAACAGGAAGCTGTCGTGGTTCGGGCATGTCACACGCCACAACTCACTGCCCAAAACGGTCCTCCAGGGTACACTGGGAGGCGGCAGACGAAGGGGACGACAAGCCAAATGCTGGATGGACAACATCAAAGAATGGACCAGGTTGGATGGCCCCACGCTGGTGCGACAGGCGGAGGACAGGACCGGTTGGCGACGGCTGGCTTCAAGAGTGTCTCTCATCTCTCCTCTACGCCCATCACGGGCAGGAGAATGATGATGATGATGATGAAACTAAAACAAAATAAAATAAAATAAAATGAAATAAAATAAAATACAATGAAATGAAATGAAATAAAATAAAATAAAATAACATAAAATGAAATAAAATAAAGTAAAATAAATCAAAATAAAAGCACATTAAAATGCAATCAGTAAAATACAAACAGTCCATACAGACAATAAAATAAAATAAAATAAAATGAAACAAAATCAAAACACAATAAACTGGAACTGGTAAGCTTGGCTTCTGTTTCAATAGAAATGTTGACGTTTGACAGATGACACTGCTCTCTGGATTCTAGTTTCGACCTCTGCCAAGTCTTCCATCTTCTGTGCAAATGCTGCTGAGATATTTGAATTCCCTCACTTGTTTGAGTTTAGTGCAACTGATGTTGACAGTGATACTAGTGTTGACTGACTTTCTGCCGACTCTCATTGACCTGGTCTTGCTGATACTGATTTTCATGTTGTCATTTTCACAAGCGGTGTTCAGGTTTGGTTGTGTGTTTTTGTACGAAAGTCACATTCTATCAAACCATCTTTTAACTGCTACTATCAGCATGATGTGCTAAATCTTTCAACTGCAAAACATCCACATAACTTCAAGTTTATTTCCAAATTTACTGAATTATTGCACACACACACACACACACACACACACTCAAAAGGCAATGAGAAAGAGAATGCGTGCATGACTCAATGAGAAAGAGAATGTGTGCGCGACTGAGTGCATGTTTATTCAAGAATACCCCAGTCCTATGCACATAATTTCATACTTGTTGGCGAGTAAGAGCGATGAGTGAAATGTATATATATATGTGTGTGTGGCCGCCAACTGCTCAGTAATACCAAGGCAATATACATCACAAAAAAACCAAAACACGTCTGAATACAATGAATACCATGGAAAAAAGAAAAACTAAAAAGAAAAAGGAAAAAAAAAAAAAAAAAAAAAAGAACCAAACTACCCCCCCCCCCCCCCCCCCAAAAAAAGGGCATTTGTGACTGACCTTTGTTGACCACCATGTAATTGGGCACTCTGTGTTTGTTCAGCTCCCCTATACCTCCCACAATGAATCCTGTGCATGTGTCCTGAACACAAACATTACACAGTTTATTTCAATCCTGAACACAAACATTACACAGTTAATTTTAATCCTGAACACAAACATTACACAGTTTATTTCAATCCTGAACACAAACATTGCATAGTTTATTTCAATCCTGAACACAAACATTGCATAGTTTATTTCAATCCTAAACACAAACATTGCATAGTTTGTTTCAATCCTGAACACAGTCATTACGCAGTTTATTTCCTGAACACAAACATTACGCAGTTTATTTCAATCCTGAACACAAACATTACGCAGTTTATTTTACTCCTGAACACAAACATTACATAGTTTATTTTAATCCTGAACACAAACATTACATAGTTCATTTCAATCTTGAACACAAACATTACACAGTTTATTTCAATCCTGAACACAAACATTACATAGTAGTTCATTTCAATCTTGAACACAAACATTACACAGTTTATTTCAATCCTGAACACAAACATTACACAGTTTATTTCAATCCTGAACACAAACATTACACAGTTTATTTCAATCCTGAACACAAACATTACACAGTTTATTTCAATCCTAAACACAAACATTACAGTTTATTTCAATCCTGAACACAAACATTACAGTTTATTTCAATCCTGAACACAAACATTACACAGTTTATTTCAATCCTGGACACAAACATTATATAATTCATTACAATCTTCAACACAAACATTGCACAGTTTATTTCTCTTCTGTAAATTAAACTGTTTTAATTTCTTTTTGTCACAACAAAAATTTTCTTGCATGAAATGTGGATTGCTCTCCTCAGGAAAAGCTCACCACCACAGTATGGCTCCACTCAATTTTTGGTGGGTCCTTTTCTTCTTCTGTTACCATCTAATTTTGCTTACCTACGAAAGTAGAATTTTCTTCAGAATTCTGTCAGACTCAGATTCAGAGACAACACTTTCACTGCACCACGTGTATACTACACATACAACCTCAGCTTATTATCTGATCTGAAAGACTAGCACCCAGACTGACACTTCAAGTCAAATGAGAGAAAATCACTGAGCAATTGGAAATCAAATCTGGACCTCTCAATTCCCTGGCAGATGCTCTCACCAGTAGGCTTTAGGGCCACACATTCCAATTGTCATTCATTAGTCAAGACTTTCTACTGCTTTCGTCTATGATCTGCATGTACCTTCTTGGGTACTGTGGGGAGATATCACACAGATGATGATCAGGAACAAGCTGGAACTTAGGTCTGAATGGCCGAAGAGGAAAAGTACAGTATAACGACAAAATCTCCTTCACACCTTCACTCCAGGTCGTCCTTAGTCTGCCTCCCACTTTAACCCTTTGACTCTAACACCCTGTCTATCAGCATCCTGCAATGTCAATCATGTGAGCAAAACAAAAACTTAGCCTTTTGACTCCCTCACCCTATCCACAAGCTTCCTGCAGGAAGCTGGTTGTAAGGATGAAAGAGTCAAAGGGTTAAGTTTTTGCACTTGGTGGATAGGATACGGGAAGCAGAGGATTAACTGCTCCTTCTGTTATTGTATGCTTGCTGAACCAGCTGATGGAGTTCCATGCTAGTCAGATGACCACAATACTAAATTCACTGCTGATGAATATGATAGTGGACAGGTATTGTTTCCCATGATTTCTTCGATACTGGTGTTTCAGATCGCTACATGCCTGGTCTTGCTGACAACCTTTCAGTTTCATACTTAAACAACACATCTGACAGATGGTAATTTTGTGCTCCATGGAGTCGTCAGGATCCAAATCTGACAATGGTATGAAAATGAAATTAGTTCATACATTATAATGAAATAACAAATGACTGCCAGTAAGATTTTTTAACAAATAATATCAATAAATTAAAAAGAGTGAATGCATAAAATACAACATCATGGAGTCCACATATATTCAACACACAAACAAAATACACAGACTTCACAGTGACACATTGCACTGTGTGATAAACTCCTGCAGCTCACTCCGTGCAGGCATTATGGTACCGTATACTATATTATATACTATAGTCTGCATACTTCATCTTCAATAAGCATGTATGCTGCATGTTATCTTATTTCCATAGGCCACCAAACACTGACAATTAGTGACATGACTTACAGGATATTTAATGAGAGTACCTGATGTTCTGTGCACACACACACACACACACACACACCACACACACACACATACAAACACACAGATACACAAAGTGAGTTCAGGCACTAGTGGGTCTGCACATATCAATCTGAATAAAAATTAAAAACATTGCCTTTTACATACCATATTGCTACACACAGAAAGGGGAAATTTAGACTTTTGAACTGTAGTCCAAGTTCAAACACTTGGCTTTCAAGCCTGTTAACACTTCGACTCCCGCATCCTATCCACCAACAGCAAAAACATAACTCTTTGAGTCGTCAGAGGGTTAACTTTTTGCTTTGATAGCATGGTTTACACTGCACGGTGCTGGTAGACAGGGTGCAGGAGTCAAAGGGTTAAACCAAGCCTCAATCCATGCAGTCACTAATCAAACTGGAAGGTGGAACCAGGAATCTACCTCCATATCATCCAGCGAAGAAACTATAGGCCTATGGCTAGAAAGTTTATGCTGTTCGTAAAGTGCAATGTGCATTCTCTGACATGAATTGTTAGCCTAGCCCTACATAAATGAAATTATCACTATTCTTCTTGTTGTTGTTGCTATTATTACTTTAATTATTTATGATGATGATGATGATGATTATCAAATGATGATGATGATGATGATGATTATCAAAGTGTGGAATCATGGAATGAGTAGATCTAGGCCTACTGAACTACATACAATGTATGTAGTTCAGTAGGCCTAGATCTACTCATACATCATCACATGGCTGATGGCACGTTGCAATTTTCATCTCCATTAGGCCAACCAGGACAAAAAAAAAAAAAAAAAAAAAGATTTGGCTTAAACAAACACTTAAAATATGTTTTCATGTATCAGACAGTATAACTATCTAATATTATAACTTTTTTTTTCCCAACCGACGTTTTGTCACTAGTCACTTCTTCGAGCAGACGTCATTTTTACACTACTTGCCAACCACGATATAGGCTATATTTCAAAGAGATTTTGAAGGCATTTTCTGACAAATGTGACTGTAAAGCTATTTCACAAAAAGTAGTATCAGGAGCTGCTCCAGGTTCTACGTGAGCTATAAATGTCATTGTGCGACGATGAATACTTACTTCATCGCCGATAACAGAGATCAGCTTTCCCTTCATCGACGCAACCGCCATTTTGAGAATTGATTATCATGTGACTTCCAGTGAATGTAGCTCTGCTTGAAGTTTCCCATTCTTTCTTATGCGCAACTTTCTCTCTTTTCATTTTGCGTATCTTCTTTGTCCATTTTCGTTGTTTGCTTTAGTTTTGTTTTTAACGCTAAACTCTTGGTGCTGTTTGTTTTAAATGTTGATGGTTTGGGCCAGCGTATAAGATGCTATAAAATGACCACTGTACTCAAGAGACATTTTCGGTTCTATGTACGAATACATTTTTACCCGCTTGCAACATGTTGTTGACGAACTTCCGAAAAGTGTCCAACTGGAAGGTGAACGTATCGTCTGCATTGACTGATCTATCTACCACACAGCTGACTTGTTGCTTCTTTTCGTATTCCTGGTATCTTGTTCACCGCAGTCTGTCATTACAATCAACTTATCTAAAATAGGTATGTATATTATTGTAAGATTCTTGGGATTTTTTTTCCAGAAATCTACTCGGAAAACAAAACTAGTCTGGAACAATAATTTGAATTAGATAAGATAGTTCTAGAGATAATTTTTGATGAAGGGTGTGGTTAGTTCTTGCTTAGTTTTATCTGTGACATCGATGACACAGTGTTGACTGATGCCGCGTAGGCATAGAGTGTACAGATTGTCACGAGAAGTATGAGGCAATACGTGCATGTCTCGAGATTTTATTCCGATCTACTCATCTAGATCTCATGCACGCAGCTCTTTCCTCCCACCCTTCGTAAGTGAAATCTTCAGTATTAGTACTATTACATCATACAATTTGCTTGATTGTGTATGCATGTCTTGTTACTCTGCTTTTACAATACTTTGTCTACATTATCTTCATTATGCAGAAAAAGACTGAAGACATTTCACTTTGTTTTACTTTCAGTTTTAACCCTATTGGCCTGTGCCTTGCTCTACATCTTAATACTTTTGCTCCAATTTACCATGTTATGGTGGTGAACACGTTTATGGCTGATACTTGAGTATATGTATGTTTGTTTGTTTGTTCGGTATTCCTTAAAACAATAATATCTCAGTATTATTAATTCATTAGTTCAGAGTGTCCTCATTTTTTGGTTTATTTGCTGGGTTACATTTAACTTACAAACATTACAAACATTAGGCTAACATCTCCAGTTGAAGCAAACAGCAAAGAATAGTAAATATCTGCTGTAAGATTTTGGGCCACCATCAGCCTTCTGTGGGGTCCTTTTGGGACAAAAAGTTAAATCATCAAGTTCTTCGGTTCAAGATCTTTTCAGTGTCTTATGTCATGAATATGAACTTTTGCCATCAGAAAAAAATATTTCCAAGTCTTGCTGGCCAGATAAATAGTGTAATGTTAGGCAACACTATAGCAAGCATGGCCTTTTAGAAACACCTCCTTCGTTCAAAAAGGAGTTTGCTATGTGCGATAGTAGATTTTATTTGTTATAGACAGTCACAGTAGACATTGTTTATTACAGACAGTATTTCACAAGAAGGAAAGAGAAGGAAATGGATAGGGAAATAAATTAAAGAGTACATCGCTGCCAGGAAATTGTTATAGGCAGATTCATTATAGGTGGACTCCACTGTATCAGTGTATTAATAATGTATGAGTGAGAAAGAGAGAGAGAGAGAGAGAGAGAGAGAGAGAGGAGTGTGTGTGTGTGTGTGTGTGTGTGTGTGTGTGTGTGTGCTTGCATACTATGTTTAAATATTATTCTAATACACTTTGTTCTTATCAGATTCAGAGATTGTGAATGTGATGATGTTTTCAGAAATACTTATATTCACTGATTCAGTCAATGAGTCATATAATTTCATACGATATTTTAATGTTTTGTTCAATGTCTGTGTTCACTGTGCATGTTGCTGCATCTGGCAGACATTTTTCTTATCGAGATAATAAACTTATAAAGTCATCCATATCTTTTTGTATACATTACAGAAGCAGGATGTCAATGATCGAGGGGGTGGGTGATGAGGTGGTGGTGGTGGTGAGTATCTTCCTCCTCTTGTGCCTGGTTCTACTGGCCTGGTTCTCCACCCACACGCGTGACATCCCCTTCATGAATGTCATCATCATTGAGCTCTCCCAACGACGACAGCGCAGCAGGAACAACACAGAAGGCAACAGGCAGACCAGTCAGGAAGGGGTGGATGAACAGTTGACAGAAATGACCCACAGTGAGGCTGTTGAAAATGCCCTGAATACATCAGTCACGTGTGAAAATGCCCCCAGCTTGGTGATCGCTGGTGCCAACAATAATGCAGACATCGCGAAGATGGTGTAGAAGACTCTACTTCAGGAGTTCCAGTTAGCAGTTTGCTTGAGAGTCGTCTGCCTCAGTCTTCGGAGTGTAACAGTGGTTGTCAGTTGCCGTCGTCTTCACAAGTTTCTGAATCAGTTGTGAATGAGTCAACGACAGAAACATCAGCTTCACCACAAACAGAGCTTGCATCTGGAGAAGCATTACCTTCTTCAGAAACAGTAATGATCCCACCGTTCAAGCCGCAACAGGAAAGTGGAGATGAGTTGCGTAGAAGGAGAATGGCTTACTTCAGCAGCAGTAGCGGGCAGGATGGTGGGAGTGCCCAGAGAGAGACTGAGTCTATAGGAGCACAGAGCCAGAAGTCGGATGCTGTGGCAGATGTCAGAGGAGCAGAATCCACGACCGCCTCATATCTAGTGTCAGACAGAGACGTTCAGCATCCGCATTCCGACAGTCAGTCACCTGTTGGTAGTAAGGATTCGTCACCATCATCATCACCTGAGATCCCTCACACGCATTCTGCAAGTGAAACCTCTCATTCCCCACCCACGGTATCCTCATTGTCTCGAGCCTCCATACCCGAAGGATCTCATCCAGGTGAGGCTGACTCTGGAGAATCCAGGTCAGACGGGAAGGCAGGATCCCCAGCATCTGTGACTGTGAGGTCTTCTTCAGGTGTGCCAGGATCTACTGCAGATATTAGAGGATCGGAGGAGGGGGCGTGGGTGTCAGGGGGAGAGAGGGAGATGGAAGCCTCTGCTGCAGAAACAATCAGTGTGCGACTGAAATACCTGAACGACATGCAGCGCACTGTCAGCACTAACCCCCATGAGACTATTGGCAACTTCAGACGGTAGGTACCTGGTTTGTTGTCCGATATGGCAATACCTTGTAAGAAAGATGTTCTTTACGATCTTGATAAAGTAGCTAAATAGAAAAATAACAGAATATAGAGAAAAATACTTAATCCCTTGGCAGTTGCATGAATTTTAATGAATATTTTCATATTGATGTATACATGTATACTAAAGATACAAGAAAAACCTGGTAGTGATTTCTTGCAGCATCTGTAGTTTTTCAACCTCTCTTGGAAAGAAAATGAGGAAGGGATGTAATTTCATATTGAATGGAACAGTATATCTTTGTGACTAGTTGTGTGTGTACTTACGTTGTTGTGTGAATCAAGTGAATCGGTACAGATCTCTTGGCAGTTTAAGTGTTTGCGAGTGGATTTTCTCAAACACTGGGTCATAGTTCCCCTTTATCAGTTTTAGTATGTAGTAGCAAATATTAGGGTGGTCAGAATTTTTAAGTGGCTTGACCTGTTCAGTATGCTGCCACCTGACACCAACAGTGCTCTTGTCAGAGACCAAGAAAAACTAGTTAGAAAATGAGTAGTAGCATGAAAAGCTTATATTATATGCTCTCTGTGCTCTTGTTTGACATGTTGAAAGGGGATAAACTTAAGTGTGGTCAGGATTTCTGTTGCCATAGCAGCAGAGTGATGGTCAGGTTGGGAAAGGCTATATAACATTTGTATACTTGTTTAAGTTTTAACACTCTCATGTCACTGCTGATTGAGTCATTATTAATTTTGTCTTGAAAATCATTGCCACTAGGACTAAATTCTTCATCGTTTGGCTGTTATTATAACTGTTGCTATCCAGGAAAAAGTTCATGAAGAACTTCTGCTGTATACTTTCTATTCTTCAACAGTTTCATTTTCAGGGCAAAAATTCAAAGAAAGACTGCCAAACACATATTACATGTACTGATGTAGGTTGGAATATTGGTGAAGGATAGTACTCAGTAAATGTCTAATTTGAGAAATATTGGGCATGGCTTAGTTTAGCCTTTTAGGACTTGGAGTTTACAATCATTAGTAATAGTATACTTAGAAGATGCACTGCAAGTCTAATTCATCTTGGAATTCATCAACAACGACTGAAAGTTATTTGAAAATATCTTGGATGCTTGTGAACCTTTTTGTTAACCAGGATGTGTGCTAAAGGGTTTGGTACTGTTGAAAAATGAAATTTTGCAAGTGTTATGTCACTTTTATGCACATGGTACTTGAAAGTATTACAATGAACTTGTTACAATTTTTGAATAGAATTATAAATGTCAAATTTGGATATGATACTTTGTTCATTGTTCGAGAGTGTTGTCTGAATTTCTGAATTGTCTGAATGACTGTACATATTGGTAGTCTAGTAATAAGTATTTGAATTTTTGTTTATAAACATTAAACAGTACAATCACACCATGGTCCAAAAATGAATTGGTCAATTCAGAATGTATAATGCTTTATAATGACAAGTTAAAAATGTATTTCAGGGAACATTTCTCAACAGAACTGGAGCAGAACAAAATCGTGCGATTCATCTTCAATGGGCGAGACTTGCGTGATGACCTATCTACCCTTCGAGCCTACAACATCGCGGACAACAGTGTTGTCCATTGTCTCATCACCCAGAGCCAACAGAACGAGCCTCAGGTCAGCCCCTTGAATGGACAAGAGGACGACCCACCACAGATGGGGGCATTGTTGTTTCCGATCTTTGGTGTTGTTTTGGGCTTGGTGTGGTACTTTCGCTTCACTTACAAACAGTATTTCAACGCCTTGTCAACGTTGTCTTTGGCAGGCATCAGTTTTATCTACGTGCTGATGTTCTTCTCATCTAGGCAAAGGCGACATCCGCATCAACATTTTGACTGATGTTTTACCTGTAGTAAGTCTGTTTTGTTTTTCTATATATTGGATTTGATATCAGCAACACCTGCATGGACTAACGTCTTGTGTTACCTGTTAATCTACCTTTTGACTCCTCTGTCCTGTGTCACACGCAGAATTAGCATCAACACCTGGGTTGATGTGTGTGTGTTACCTACTTTAGTCTGTTTTTTTTTTTTCTTCTCTTGTCCAGTTTCTCATCAACATCAGAAAGGCTGGATGGATTGATGTGTCATTGTGTGTGATTCATATAGGTCTGCCTGTTGACTGTCGTGTCCTGTGCTGGACTTAGAAGTTAGACACATAGATTGATGTGTTACCTATTTGTAGGCTACCTGTTGGCCATTTCTTTTATAGTTTTAGTCATATTTTGGACTCGGATTGTTCATAGTTATCAGTAACACCTAACTGTCTGCTTTGTTCTTGAGGCATGGGAGACCTGTTGTGATGTCTCATGTTCTGTGTTCTCCATCTGTTTTTTTTTTTTTTGTTGTGTGTGCATGTGTTTTTTGTTGTTGTTTTTTTTGTTTTTTTTGCTGTTTGTTTGTCGTTTGTTGTTATTTGCGGTCAGGCATGGTTACATCTCAGAAGATCAATCAGATAGTCTGGGTGAAGGATTTGGTTCTTTTTTTATTACCCCACAGCTGTTTTTCCAGAGCTGCTCCATTTGGCCACTGTTCATTTCTGTCATTGCTGAACAGTGAACAGAACTGCAGAACGTGTGCTGCAGACTGTTGTCCTGTCTGGTGTGGACATTCATTTGCATGGGGGTATTGGACAGCCATTGTCAGCACATGTCGGAGTGGTAGGTCACTAGGTGACAGTGACATGTCATAAGGTGGAAGATAGTTGTTGTTGTTTGCTACTCAAGGTAACGGATGGTATCATTTCTGTTGTGTTAGGGTGGAATGACTTTTTCTTCTTTTGTTTTATTTTGTTTTTTGGATTTAGGATGGAACAGTTTTCTTCTTTTCTTTGTTTTTTTGTTTTGTGGGTTTTACCTTTCTGTCAGTTTTATCAGCAACACCTTGATGGATGGATGTAAATCATATGTATCACCTGTAATCTGTTAACTGTCTCTGTCACTTGTAATCTGTTAACTGTCTCTGTCACCTGTAATCTGTTAACTGTCGTCTCTTCTGTCAGGCAGAGGGAACCTCTATCTCTATCAGTGTTACTTGTTGTTGTTCTTTTCCCTGCCATGTTTGTCAACAACTCCTGGAGTGGTGTCGATACAATGTCTTGTGATAATGTGTATATATCACTATATGCAGACAGTATCTGTTTCCCTCTGTTTTGTCCCAGACTGAGGTGTTTTCACTAGCACCTGAATTGATGGCTGTGTTACTATCATGTTACCTTTTGCATGTCTTCACCAACACGTGGACTCAACATCCACCTTGAGTAGTTTGAATAATTAGAATAAATGAAATAGTTTAGAAATAGAGGCAGATGGAAGTCCATGATCGCCAACGCCATGCGGCAGGGCACCTGATGATGATGAGTTATAGAAATATGTGATTATCTCCAGAATTGCGACTGAAGATTCAGACATCAGATGATTTATTTGGTAGGTCCTTAGATAAACTCTGAAGAGTTGTGACTGCAGATTCAGACTTTAAATGATTTATTTGTGTAGCTCTCCTTTTGAAGAGGTGTGATATCATTATAAATAGTTTATCCTTAACAGTTATGAAATATTAGTGAGGACTTCAACATTCCTATGGCATCTGTGGCCTAGTAGTTTAAGCACTTGCCTGAGACAAGAGAATTTTATCCTGGTTCACACCATGGATTGGACACATTTATTTATCACCCCTCCACTAGATCATAAGTGGTGCTCTGGGTGCTGATGTTTGGAATCAGACAGTAAACTGAGGTTCCTTGTGCAATACACATTCGGTGCATTTTGAGATTAATCCCGTGGCGACTTAGAACTTTCCCTGGCAAAATTTTGTAGGGAAAAACCTTCTGATAGTTAATCAGCATACATGCAATGCATACACTGATACAGACACTGAGACAGGAAAAATAAAATTGGGGGTTGGGGGTTGCAGGGAAGTAGTGCTTCACCTCAGCATGTTTCATATGGAAAACCCACTGTGACAAAAAAAGCAATCCATGCAGAACAAAATACACGACAAATTCACTTAGGTTTGTATGATTGCTCTGTGTATGTCACACTATGTGTATAGTTGCTGGCCTATGAAAACTTTATTAACTCACTGTATTTATTTTGTATGAACATAGACTGTACACTGTACCTGCTAAATTTGATGAATGAAGGGTGCTCACTATAGCATAAACCAGAATCAAGTTTGATTTCCTCATGAACATTTTTTGGTCTTGTCTCAAGACCATCCGAACACCAATTAACCAGCTGTGTTGCTGGTTTCATTTTCACTGGCTGTCTTTGACTGTGGATCATGGGGTAAAAACAAACATGTTTGATGACGATGATGGGATGTTCAAATCCAATGTCTCAGTTGAGTTTCTCAGTTGAGTTCATATTTGTTGAAGAGAAATTCATTGCCCTTGGACAGTTCCTTATATGCTCCATCCATATCTACCAGCAATTATCTTGCAGACTCCTCAACGCTTTGACTCCTATACCCTATCAACCAACTTCAAAATCTTAACCCTTTAACTCCCCCACCCTATCCACCAGCTTCCTGCAGGAAGTTGGTGAATAGGATGAGGGAGTCAAAGGGTTAAGTTTTTGTTTTGTTGGCATAGTTGGCAATGCAGGATGTTGGTGGACAGAGTGCGGGAATCATAGGGTTAAGCTTGCACTAAAAACCCTATGTAGGCCTACTGGCATGATCTTGAGTTAGGGGGTGTGGGTGGTGTGAGTAGAGAGACCTATGAGTATGAAACACCACCGAGAATGAATGGAGCCCTAAGGTGAGCAGCAGATAGATAAATTTTTGTGTCACATTCTGGGACTGAACTTGAGATGTCAGAGTCCATGCTTATGAAAAGCAGTGACCAGTCTGCATAGAGTGATGGTCGACTCTTTGTAATGATTTCCAGTGCCTCGCTGATTTTTGTTCGTGATTTCCAGTGCCTGTCTCATCTTTCTTCTTGAAGCGAGAGTTTTGGTGGCCAAAATTCTGATGATTTTCTGTAAGAGTCAAGAAGATTTCTCCCCAAATATACTCGTCAGCATGTTCTGAAAATTTATGATGGAGATGTGGAAAGAGAGATCAGCATATCCACAATTTTGCATGTAATCAATATCTCGCTTGGTCGCCACAAACAATGATTTAGCTTATTTTTGAAAGAAATACAATCAGTCTTGTTTTGAGTGATCCCAAGCCCTTAGCAACGCTTATGTGGCAGGCCGCATCAGCAAGATATATGCGTGCGTAGCTTGCGTCTCCATATCCCTGTTAGGGACAACACCACGTGCTCTTTCAGGGGAGTGTGACATGCAATTTTTAGGGATAAGGGAACGCATGCAATTTTTAGGGATAAGGGAACGACATAATCCTATTTTTGAGGACATGGGAATACCACAATCTATTTTAGGGACAAGGGAATGTCACATCCTGTTTTTAGGGACAAGGGAATGTCACATCCTGTTTTTAGGGACAAGAGAGTATCACATCCTATTTTAGGGATAAGGGAGTACCACATCCTGTTTTTAAGGAGAAAGATGTACCACATCCTATTTTTAGGGATAAGGGAGTATCACATCCTATTTTTAGGGAGAAAGTTATACTATGTCCTATTTTTAGGGACAAGGCAGTATTCACATCCTATTTTTAGGGAGAAAGGTGTACTACATCCTATTTTTAGGGACAAAGGAATATCGACATTCTATTTCTAGGGAGAAATATGTACTACATCCTATTTCTAGGACAAGGGAATATTTACATACTTGTGTCCTATTTTGAGGACAAGAGAACATAAACATGTTTTTATGGAGAACGATGTACATCTTATTTTTAGGGACAAGGGAATATTCACTTTCTATTTTTCGATGGTCATGATAATCAAGAAGGCAAGATGTCGGACTTGTAATCAGATGATCTGGGATTTGATCCTTCCTGGGTACCACCTCCCTGGTGGGTAAAGAGAGTGGAGAGTTTTCTGATCTCCCAGTCTCAGGTCACATGTGCAGACCTGTTCATGCCTAACCACTCTGTGTGTGTATATATATATATATATGTGCATACGGAACTTCAAGTATGGTTTTCTTTAATTGCATTTTAGACTTGCAAGGTTAACGGTGAGCATAGTTTTTAACTGTGGTCTTTTATCTTAACCTGGTCGTCGTTTCTGATGTGGTGTTTATCCTGATATGGCTGTAGTAGTTGGCTGGGCTGTAACAAAAAGCAATATGAACTTGAACTTGACCACTGAAGCAGAGTATGCAGACTGCGCAGCAACATATTGCCTGCAAAGTGTGAACAAAACAGTGTGAGGAAGATTAGAATGCTTTTTAAAAACAAAAACCCAGTTTTTAAGAATAAGGGAATATTGTGACCTATTTTTGACAAGTGTTTTTCACAACAAGAACATAGTCCCCTAAAATTTACATCCCTCTCTCCTCTCCTCTTTCTCTCTCGGATTTCTTGTTTTTATATTTCATCCACATTTGTTGCTTGTTAATGTTATTCCAGTAAACTGTTCACCATATTATATTGTTAAAACCTGTGGCCATAGACAATAGAGTTTGAGCTGTTTGGATCTTGATCAAGCCTCTCAGTCTCTAGTCTTTAAATTAATTAAACAGTTTTATGTATTAAATCATTCAAACAGGAGGAGGATTGTTTTAAGATTGCATTTTAACTCAGTGTTGAAGTATGACGCTATTTAAACTATTATCTCTTGCCTCTATGTATATTGTGTCTTTGTGTCCTTTACTTTTCACCGATTTGTGAATATTTTGTCTGCGGAAGAAAAGTGTTCAGTGTTATGTAATTTGTAAGTTAAAACTGCTTTGTTGAATGAAGGAGAAAGGGAGTTCTATTTTGCATAATTCACCAAATAATTAACATTGAAGGTATGGTTGTGATGTTTCCATTGTTGTGAAAGAGCAGTGTGTTTTACATTAAAAGTTGTCGTTTCTTGATTTCATTGATCTATGAATTTCGGCAGAGTTGCTGCCCAAACATGGTGCACTGTTGTGGTTTTGTGTGCGTGTGAATGTGCATGTGTCTGCATGTAGGCTTTGTGTGTGTGTGTGTGTGTGTGTGTGTGTGTGTGTGTGTGTGTGTGTGTGTGTGTGTGTGTGTTTGTGTGTGTGTGTGTGTGTGTGTGTGTGTGTGTGTGTGTGTGTGTGTGTGTGTGTTATGTGAGTTGAGAGAGAGAGAGAGAGAGAGAGAGAGAGAGAGAGAGAGAGAGAGAGAGAGAGCTGTTTGGATGCATTGTCATAGAAATGCAATTTTAAGCTTTGTCCTGTTGTATATTCACATTTGTGTGTATACATGTTACATGTGTACAATAGATTTTTCCTATGGTTTTAACCCCTTATTGCCTACATCAGAATACGGTGGTTTTGCATGCCTTTGTCAGATACTGTGGTTAGAGTGTAATTGTGTTAGTCTTTGCAGTGTTTGCATGTCGTGTTTTTCTGAGTGCTCATGTCAGCTGAGAACTGATTCTTGTTGGTGCAGTGGACAAGCTTCATTTTCGTCTGATGTAGGTGACCGTGCAGATAGTTGCATTTTATTGTATGGTAGCCTACCTTGGTTTGTTAGAAGGCATCTGCAGGTCTGGTACCTCTGACTTCAGGTCTGTTATATTGCATGGAACCATGGTTTGTTAGAAGGCTTCTGCAGGTCTGCTACTTCTGACTTCAGCTCTGTTATATTGCATGGTACCATGGTTTGTTAGAAGGCTTCTGCAGGTCTGCTACTTCTGACTTCAGCTCTGTTATATTGCATGGTACCATGGTTTGTTAGAAGGCTTCTGCAGGTCTGCTACTTCTGACTTCAGCTCTGATATATTGCATGGTACCATGGTTTGTTAGAAGGCTTCTGCAGGTCTGGTACTTCTGACTTCAGCTCTGTATATTGCATGGTACCATGGTTTGTTGGCTTCTGCAGGTCTGGTACCTCTGACTTCAGCTCTGTTATATTGCATGGAACTTGGTTTGTTAGAAGGCTTCTGCAGATCTGGTACTTCTGACTTCAACTCTGTTATATTGCATGGTACCATGGTTTGTTAGAAGGCTTCTGCAGGTCTGGTACTTCTGACTTCAGCTGTTATATTGCATGGTACCATGGTTTGTTAGAAGGCATCTGCAGGTCTGGTACTTCTGACTTCAGCTCTGTTATATTGCATGGTACCATGGTTTGTTAGAAGGCTTCTGCAGGTCTGGTACCTCTGACTTCAGCTCTGTTATATTGCATGGTACCATGGTTTGTTAGAAGGCTTCTGCAGGTCTGGTACCTCTGACTTCAGCCCTATTATATTGCATGGTACCATGATTTGTTAGAAGGCATCTGCAGGTCTGGTACCTCTGACTTCAGCCCACAAAGTTTTAAAACTGTAAAGGTTTCCCCACTTTAGTGCCTGACCAGAAGACCTACCCTGTGAGCATGGGAGACTAGGACTTTGGGCAGCCCTTGTCTGCTTGATGGCTTCATGATAGAACACACAGGGTATGTTATGGGATATTACAGTACATGATATAAAGAAAAATGTAGACTAAGTAAAATGTAGGCTAGGTAGGGTCTCAGGACTAGGCAAGCTCATGGTTCAATGTATAGGCTTAAGGCTTGTGCCACGATCACCATCACATGGCACCTGGGACGTTAGTGCATATGGAAATATTGGAATTATTCCAATCGCGGAGATGTCATCTGGAGAAGCTGAAACTGAAGCTGAAACTTGAACCCTTTGACTCCCGCACCCTTTCCATCGGCATCCTGCATTGCCAGTCATGCTGGTATAGCAAAAACTTAACCCTTTGACTCCCTCACCCTATCCACGAGCTTCCTACAGGATGCTGGTAGATAGGGTGAGGGAGTCAAAGGGTTAAGTTTTTGATGTTGGTGGATAAGGCACAGGAGTCTAAGGGTTAATGGTGTGGTGTAGCTTTGCCAAGAGCCAGCCTGCCTTTTCCCCATAGACATCATCACAGTTGGTCCAGGACTGGATTTTTTTTTTCTCCTGGTAAGGCAGGATTATTTTGTGGTTAACCTCAATACCTGAGGACTATCCACCACCTGCGACCTGCTGGGTTGGGTATGGTTACACCACTACCATGTTGGGCATAGCATTCCCAATGTGAAATATTATTTTGTGGTTATCACCAATACCTGAGGACCATCCACCACCTGTGACCTGCTGGGTTGGGTATGGTTGCACCACTACCATGTTGGTCATAGCATTCCCAATGTGGAAGATTATTTTGTGGTTAACCTCAACTCCTGAGGACCATTCACCACCTGGACCTGCTGGGTTGGGTATGGTTGCACCACTACTGTTGAACCAACTTGGACGTAGCTTTCCCAATGTGGAGTATTATTTTGTGGTTGACCTGAATACTGAGGACTATTCACCACCTGCGACTTGCTTTCCAAGTGAGGAGGATTGTTTCATGGTTAACCTCAACTCTTGAGGACCAACCACACCTACCACCTGTCGGATTGGGTAGGCCCAGTGGTTACACCACTACCAAGTTGGTCGTACCTTTCCCAGTGAAGAGGATTGTTTCATGGTTGGTTAACCTTAATACCTGAGGACCATTCACCATCTGTGACTTGCTGGGTTGCGTATGGTCGCACCACAACCATGAAACCAAATTGGAGGTAGCTTTCCCATTGTGAAGGATTATTTTGTGGTTAATCTCTATACCAGAGTGCCATTCACCACCTGCCACCTATTGGGTCGGGTATGGTCAGACCTCTAGCATTAAACCAAGTTGGAGGTAGCTTTTCCCAGTGTGAAGAACTGATAACAGTATCCACAGATCTCTCTTTGTACACATAATATCTTCTTTTTTTATGACGTCAGGTTTTCCAGATATCGGAGTCAGTGTTGATCATGTGAGTTACTGCTTCTCTAATTTTTATGTATAATTGTTCTTATTGTATGGGATCATCACAATTCAGCAGTTTTATTTGTGCTCACAAGTATTTTTTTTTAAACCTTTATAGATTGAAGGTAGGCTACATAGAGCACTGAACTTATTTCATGTTTTTTTTTCTTCTTTTTTTTTTTGTGCCCCCAATACCTTTGAATGAGTGCAGACTTCTTTTTTCATAGTAAATTGATACTGAAAGTTTTGCTGGTTAAATTGAGAGAAACATGGCTCCAAAATCTAAGTTTAACAACCCATAATACATTGCATTTATACGGTTCTAACCATTAGAATGCTGACACACCTTATTGCGCTCTTGAAAAACTCGGTTTGACCATGAGGTGTTGCTGGACTGTGACGTTGGTTGTGTGTTGTTCTAAACATGCATATTAGTTCTTCAGGTACTTCTTGGCCCACCTGCCTGTTCTGTTCTGAGTTTTGAGCAAGGTAAAATATATCATCCAGTGACGACTTGCAGATTTGGAATTGTCTGATCTTGGTAAATCCTGGTGTAGTGAGTTGCAAGTTGGGTGTTGGATTAAACTTTCAAAGCTTTGACTGTGGTACATTTATTTTATGTATTCAACTTTCAAGGCTTGGCTATGGTACATTTATGTACTAAACTTTCAAGGCTTGGCTATGGTACATTTATGTACTAAACTTTCAAGGCTTGGGCTATGGTACATTTATGTACTAAACTTTCCAGGCTTGGCTATGGTACATTTATGTACTAAACTTTCAAGGCTCGGCTATGGTACATTTATGTACTAAACTTTCAAGGCTTTGGCTATGGTACATTTATGTAGTAACTTTCAAGGCTTTGGCTATGGTACATTTATGTACTAAACTTTCAAGGCTTGGCTATGGTACATTTATGTACTAAACTTTCAAGACTTGGCTATGGTACATTTATGTACTAAACTTTCAAGGCTTGGCTATGGTACATTTATGTAGTAAACTTTCAAGGCTTGGCTATGGTACATTTATGTACTAAACTTTCAAGGCTCGGCTATGGTACATTTATGTAGTAAACTTTCAAGGCTTTGGCTATGGTACATTTATGTAGTAAACTTTCAAGGCTTTGGCTATGGTACATTTATGTACTAAACTTTGAAGGCTTGGCTATGGTACATTTATGTACTAAACTTTGAAGGCTTGGCTATGGTACATCTATGTAGTAAACTTTCAAGGCTTTGGCTATGGTACATTTATGTAGTAAACTTTCAAGGCTTTGGCTATGGTACATTTATGTACTAAACTTTCAAGGCTTGGCTATGGTACATTTATGTACTAAACTTTGAAGGCTTGGCTATGGTACATTTATGTATTCCAACTTTCAAGGCTTTGCCTATGGTACATTTATGTCTTCAATTTTCAAGGCTTTGGCTACAGTATGTTTATGTATTCAACTTTCAAGGCTTTGGATATGGTACATTTATGTCTTCAACTTTCAAGGCTTTACCTGTGGTACATTTATGTATTCAATTTTCAAGGCTTTGTTGTGATGAAGGTTTTAACTCCCAAAGTCCTTGAGGTACACATTCTTCTGCGGGCACTGCAAGGGAAGACGTCTTGTGGCCTTGGGTTCTACTTCTGTGGATCTGTCTTCTGTTGACAGTAGCTGTTTTGTGCTGTTTAGATGTGACCGTGCTGTGTGTGCAGGCAGTTGCTGAATTGTTGTCCCAGTTAGCAGTGTTCATGCCACAGCTGAAGAAGTTGGCCCACAGGGTATCCACAAATCCATGGGTGCAACTTTTTCCGTTTGACGACGGAATCCGTTTTTTTCAAAAGAGTCAGAAACGGAAAATCCGTTTTTTGAAAAAGCTTCAGCGTCTGGGGGGCATAGCCCCCCCCCAACCCCCCCATACAGGGCACTGCCGGCCCCTGGACCCCTTTGTTTTTTTACTTTTTCTAAGTTGCACCCTTGTAAATCACTTCAGTGGTCTTCCCTGGTCATTGTGTCCGTACGTCAGCTGTCTGTACAAGAGCATCTTTGGGACGCGGTTTGGCTTTAGTAGGTCTTCAACATCCAAGGCAATGGCTACAGGTACAGGTCATCTGTGCGATATCTTCACAAGAAAGAAAAGCAACCTTATTGAAAGTTCCTTGCAAGGGGAAACAAATTCAGGAAGGAAACCAGGTTTAGGCTAGATAGGACTTGCAGAGTTAATGGTTTAGAAAAAAAAATCTATTTAGTCATTGTTAGATGTGTTTTCACCATAACTTTCAAAGAAAGATGGATATGTAGGCCTATTCAGTTAACTGTTATTTTATTTTATAACTTCCAAAGAAAGTTAGGTATGTATTCAGTTTATTATTTTTAAACAGACTTAGGCAGTTACGTCACTATAAAAGCTTGTTATTTCAAGGTATTACTAACAGCTTTGCTTCAGTGCTCCAAAATCTTTGCCCTGTTTTACCTTCAGTTTTAATAGCAGGTGAAGAATATCTTGAATCATTGAGCTTTTCTGTGGGTTGTATCTATAGAAACAGCAACGGATCCATGTGTTTGTGTGTGTGTGTGTACTTGCACGCATGTATGTACATGTGTGTGTGTGTGTGTGTGTGTGTGTGTGTGTGTGTGTGTGTGTGTGTGTGTGTGTGTGTGTGCGCGTGTGCGCCTTTACAACATTGCGTTATTTTGCATAAATGTGGAAATTCTGTTTGTGTAAATGTTTTATTTCTCTTCTAGAAATACACTTCTCTTGTGATCATTTGTGTGTGTGTGTGTGTGTGTGTGTGTGTGTGTGCGTGTGCGTGCGCGCCTCAAGTATGTACATATGCACATAAGTACTTTAATCTCTAATGGGTTGACGACGTTGAGGAATGAAAACAACAATGTGACACTGCATGCTGTTTTCATGGACAGTCATGTGACCCTGCTATTGAAGAATGCCTGGAAAACCCAACTGATCCTAAACATATTAATTTTATTTTTCCATACATGAATACCACAATGTAAACTGTATAAAATTCTGATGTAAAATGTAAATCTGTGACAAAATAATCATTTCACCTATTTTTTTTTTCTCATGAGGTATGTGAATATTACCAAACTCTCAAGCAAGTTTTCTACAGTTACTTACAAGTTAATACAACCCAGCAACTGAAATGCATATAAAATGTAATACTGGTGATGTTTAATTTTTTGGGTTTTTTTCCCAGCATTATCTTGTTTGATTGAAAAACTGAGAAAAACCTCATTTTCTCAGAACTGTGAACTGTCCATGGCTTTTGTATGTATATTCAAAGCGTTTTGGAATGTATCCAAAAATTACACATAACATACCATGTGCGTAAAACAAAGTGTTAATCTTTTTGACTTGTTTAGCGGACAATGCACACGCATTACACATAATAAACAAAACTTTAACGAAAGCAAAATACCATAACATCCAAGTTTATTTGTGTAGGGCCAACGACAACATGGTTATAACATCTCACATGTACACATGACCACCACAGGACAATGCAGATGGTGAAAATACAGTATCTCAATCATCGTCATCATCATCTTAAACATCACACAGATCCAACAAACACCCATAATATCCTGAAGATAATAAATCAACCTTCATTACATGAATATAAAAAAAATCACCATCTAAATGTAAAGCCATACTAACAATCTTCCTTTCTTTCCTGTTGAATCAAGACAAGACAGATTCCAGTTACTTCCCTTGTGGCCACAGCTTGTAGGCAGGACCCGCTTCTCTCCCTTACTTTTTTCCTCCACTTTGCACAATCCATAACAGGGTCAGGTCTATCCTCACACTATATGAGACCACACAGTGACACATGGGTTTTCTAGTTATAAACGCTGAGAGCAGGCGATAATATTCCCAAGGGCCACACATACATTTTTTTGGTCAGAAAATCTGAGAGCATTCAGTATTCCTAAACACTAAAACTTCAGTGATAAGACGAAAAACAAGAATAGGTAAATTACCTTGGTATGACCACTGTCATGTCGCAGAACAATGCCGTAAACTTACACAGGTAGATTTCCTTAGTATGTTCAACGTTCGACTTTAAGTAGGTAAATCTCCATTGTTACACCTAAATCCATGTAATATGTTACACAACAGATCTTCATGTTTTGGGGTCAGAATGACCTATTTCATTCTGTGTTTGCAACTTTTCAATTAGAGTGGACCAGTATGAACCAATCATACTCATGTACTTAGATTTGATTTTATCAAGATTTTGCGTATATAAATATTGTAATTATTATTATTAATTATTATTATTATTATGTGGCAAAAATCTATCCATACGCAGCTGAGAAATCTTTGCACACACATTTCGCATACAGACACGGTCACACATGCTCGCACAGCCAAGTAGATATGGAAGATCTATCCTTTTCTAAAAAAGAAAAAGTAAACAATAAGAGATCCAAGACACTGTACAACATACGACATGTGTACTATAAGTAGGTTGCTGAGCAGAACTTAAAACCAGAAAAATATGAAAAGCAAATAAGAGCGAGTATTTAACCAACAAAACAAGAGAGGAGTATATATTTTCAGTTAAATGGCCACTGTCAGACTCAGTGTACATGAAAGACAACCCAGAAACCAAATTCATGAATTCTTCTCCAGTTCTATATACAGAATCAGCCTTTCTGGGTAGAAACGCAAATTTTTGGCCAAAAGTTGCACCTATCTTGTCTTGTTATATTAGATACACATTCTGATACTATTTTTGTGTTCTTCTGGTTCCTCTTTATTTGAATGTGGGTGGTCACTTTGTTTTAACCCTTTGACTCCCGCACCATGTCCACCAGCATCCTGCATTGTCAACCATGCTAGCAAAGCAAAAACTTAAACCCTTCGACTCCATTACTCTATCCACCATCTTCCTGCAGGAAGCTAGTGGATAGGGTCAGGGAGTCAAAGAGTTAAGTTTTTGCAGCTGGTGGATAGGGTGTGGGAGTCAAAGGGTTAAATAGGGGTGGAGGGGAAGGGGTCACACTTGTTTTGGACAACTGGCCTTTGCCAAGCTTCACAGACAACAACAATATAAAATCCACCAGAATCTTAGTTCAACAAACACTGTCATCTCATTAGTATTGAGTAAAAGTTTCTTGTTGTTTGTTGTTTTGTCTCACTGGTGGTGACATCTCTTTCTTTTATGTAAGTTAATAAAAAGTTGGCCGGAAATTTACAGTTCTTCCCTGGCAAGCTGATTCTGTTTACGGAACAGGAGAATCTTTGGTTTCTTGGTTGTTTTTTTATGTATAACTGACAAAGTACCTGTCCCGTTTTGTCAATGAAATATTCATTCTTATTCCTTTTCCATCTTTTTCTGTTTTTCCGCCTGCTTGAACACTGGCCGTCACATCAATTCAGATTAAACAGGCTGACATCTGCGTGAAAAGAAAAGAAAACATACACACACACACAGAATACAATGACTGACATATCACGATTCACAAGTCTCTCTCTAAGGTCCGTTCCTTTTGACTGTAATGCTCTGAAAGAACAATAGTACACAACAACAATAATGTGTGGTATTCCAATAAACAGAGATGGCTGGTGGGATGTGGAGGAATTAACAATAACAAATGCTACTATATCACCAGAAGGAAACACACACATTGTAACCACCAGAATGGGATACACACACAAACACATATCCACCAGAAGATAACAACACACCACACACACACACACACACACACACACACACACACACACACACACACACACACACACATTATATCCACCAGAAGGAAACACACACACACACACACACACACAGAATTATATCCACCAGAAGGAAAAAACACACCACACACACACACTGTTGTATACACCAAAAAGACTGCACCTATGTATACACCAAAAAAGACTGCACGCATGTGTGCGTGCACACACTCATACACACACACACACACACTGTTGTATACACCAAAAAGACTGCATGCATGTGTGCGTGCATGCACTCATAAGCACACACACACACACACACACACCACACACACACAGTTGTATACACCAAAAAGACTGCACGCATGTGTGTGTGCACACACTCGTACACACACACACACACACTGTTGTATACACCAGAAAGACTGCACCTATGTGTGCATGCACGCACTCATATACACACACACACATACACACACTGTTGTATACACCAAAAAGACTGCATGCATGTGTGCGTGCACACACTCATATACACACACACACACACTGTTGTATACACCAGAAAGACTGCACCTATGTGTGCGTGCACGCACTCATAACACAACAACACACACACACACTGTTGTATACACCAAAAAGACTGCATGCATTTGTGCGTGCACGCACTCATAAACACACACACACACACTGTTGTATACACCAAAAAGACTGCATGCATGTGTGCGTGCACGCACTCATAAAACACACACACACACACACTGTTGTATACACCAAAAAGACTGCATGCATGTGTGCGTGCACGCACTCATAAACACACACACTGTTGTATACACCAAAAAGACTGCATGCATGTGTGCATGCACACACACAACACACACACACCACACACACACACACACACACACACCACACACACACACACACCATACCACACACACAGATTGTTGTATACACCAAAAAGACTGCACGCATGTGTGCATGCCCCACACCACACACACACACACACACACACACACACACACACACACAGACTGTTGTATACACCAAAAAGACAGCACGCATGTGTGCGTGCACACACACACACACACACACACACACACACACACACACACACACACACACAGAGGGGCATGGGTGGCAGTTTGTGGAGCTGGGATAACCTGCATGGGATCAACCCCATAGAGGCGACGTGAAAGTTGGGATAGCAATAAACATACAAACAAACAAAAAGGTAAGCAGAAAATACAGATACACTAGCATCCAGCACAGAAAAGAAAAAAGAAAAACAGAGACTGTAGGCCTACTGCGGCAATACGTTAACACACTCTTCTGGGGACAAGCAGCTTGAACCGTCCAATGGAAAACTTCACTCTGACAACATGCAAATGAGGTCACACCATATGCAAATGAAGTCACCATATGCAAATGAAGTCACACCCTATGCAAAGGAACTCACACCAAATAAAAATTAAGTCACCATATGCAAATTAGGTCACACCATATTCTGCATTGTGTTTCCTTCTGGTGCATCATAAGTACCTTTTGCCACTGTTTACTACTGTTTGGTATGGACACTGTGAAAAGTCCATTTCTTTGCACTACAACAATCCAAGGACACAAAAAAACCCTGTCATACACAATCCAACTTGCAAGTACGGGCTCTGAGAAAACACTGATTCCATCACAGACAGATCCATTTTCCTTTTAACCCTTTCACTCCTGCTGCGTGTCCATAAACTGTAAAAATTTAACTCTTTCACTCTCTCACCCTATCCGCCAGCTTCCTTGCGGGAAGCTGGTGAACAGGGTGAGGGAGTGAAAGAGTTAAGTTTTCGTTTTGCTCTCATAGCTTTTACCATGCACCCTGCTGGCAGACAGGGTGAGGGAGTCAAAGGGTTAATTCACAGTTTAAAGAATAATAATCTGTGATTATGACACTGCCCCGTACCCCCACCCCCTTTGAAATAACAGCAAATCCATTAAATTTGAACACATATAATATTTGTGTTGAAAGAAATAGATGAATGAGTGAATGAAAATTATGAATTAAAAAAAGAAAGAAAGGAAGGAAGGAAGGAAAGAAAGAAACAGAAGAAAGAAAGGAGAAATGAAAGAAAAGAAATATAAGAAATCATGGAACAAAAGGTATGAAAGAGAGGTATGAATGAAATAAAATTAAGGAAGGAATAAAAGGAAGGAAGGAAGGAAGGAAAGATGGAAGGAAAGAAAAAGAAATGAATGAAAATAAGAAATGAAAGGAAGGAATGAAAAGGAGGGAGGACAAAATAAAAGGAATGAAAAGAAGGAATGAAAGAAAGAAAGGAAAGAATGACAAAAGGAATGTACAAGTGAATTCTGAAAGAAATGAAGGAATAAAAGAAAGGAATGACTGAATGAAAGGAATGACTGAATGAAAAGAATAAATGAAAAAAAAAAGTGGAAAGAACAAAAAACTGAGACTCCATCACTCTATGATAATTTCATGTCTTTGGAAGAAGAAACGGCCACCTGCATCACTTGCTAGAAACATCACAAACATCAGTGGCAAGAAACTCCAGGAGGTGGTCAGACTTAGCCAAGATCGAGAGTGCTGGAGGCAACTTGTGAGGACATCATGTGCAGCGGCCAACACTGTTCCCGGTGACGCCGACAGGTGAGACAGGTGAGGAAGAAGAAAAAAGAAAAAAAAAAGAAAAGAAAACGAGAATGTATGAGCGATACAACTTTGTGAAATGTGCTCTCACACAGTTCATACAGTTCTACAGAAAAGAAGAATTTCTGTCAAAACCACAGAATCTCTGATTGAAAGTAATGAAACATCTGATAAAAAATAAAGAAATATTGTAGGCCTATTAAGTCATCAGGGGTTAACAGCCGACAGTCAGATCCTTTTGATTTCACTTTGCTGTAAATTAATTAATAACTCTTTACATCCCGCACCCTATCCACCAAGCTTAAAAACTTAACCCTTTGAGTCCCTCACCCTATCCACCAAGCTTAAAAACTTAACCCTTTGAGTCCCTCACCCTATCCACCAAGCTTAAAGACTTAACCCTTTGAGTCCCTCACCCTATCCACCAAGCTTAAAGACTTAACCCTTTGAGTCCCTCACCCTATCCACCAAGCTTAAAGACTTAACCCTTTGAGTCCCTCACCCTATCCACCAAGCTTAAAAACTTAACCCTTTGAGTCCCTCACCCTATCCAAGCTTAAAAACTTAACCCTTTGAGTCCCTCACCCTATCCACCAAGCTTAAAAACTTAACCCTTTGAGTCCCTCACCCTATCCACCAAGCTTAAAAACTTAACCCTTTGAGTCCCTCACCCTGTCCACCAGATTCCTGCAGGAAGCTGGTGGACAGGGTGAGGGGCTAAAAGGATTATGTTTTTGTTTGCTAGCATTGTCGACAATGCAGGACGCAGGTGGACAGGGTGCGGGATTCAACGGGATAAACAAACTGATGGAAGATATAGACAGGCAGATGACAGACAAGATACTACTACTTTTTCTACTACTACTACTTTTCCCGTACCCTACTGCTATTACTCTATTAACCCTTTGACTCCCACACCTTGTCCACCAGCATCCTGTACTGTCAACCATGCTAGCACAGCAAAAACTTAACCTTTTGACTCCCTCACCCTATCCACCAGCTTCCCTAGGATGAGGGAGTCAAAAGGTTAAGTTTTGCAGTTGGTGGATAGGGTGCGAGAGACAAAGGGTTAAATCAATTCCACTCCTTTCATAATTTGACAAAGAGTTAAAAGGAACAGTGAATCACAACGGTCAAAAGTCCACGTTCATGTTGACTTAATGCTCTGACAGGACGCGTTATTTCTCTGTAAAAGAGATTAAAGCAAGTTGGTGGGAAGGCACGTAGCTAGGGTCTGAAAGGGGAGAGGGGGGAAACAAAGCAGAAGATGAATGTAGGAAAACGGAGGGTACGCACTGGGAGTGGGGAGTCCGGGAAGGGTGAGGGAAATACACGAACATCAAACATTAATAGTTCTGATCAAACAAAGTTGTACATAATGACAATCAGACATTGTAAAAGTACCACGAAAATCAGTCAAGGTCTTAAAACCCACCAGAAAAATTGACATCAAATATACCTCTTATCAAAACGACAGAACAACCTATATCAAAGACTAAGCTCGCGCAAAGTACGCACAAAATTTGGTAAAAGTATACAATGGGAAACAAAATCAACAATTCAAAGTCCACAATGAAACCGGAATATCAATTTTAAAGAAAACATGACACTATAGACAAAAAATAAATATACGAAAATCAGACCATTACTATATGAAATCAATAAAACCAAATACAAAACTGGACGTGAAAATGAGACATTGCAAAAGATAACCACAAGACATGTTGATACACATGGACGTGACAGGCTAATGGTTACTGTAATTGTTATTTTTGTTTAAAGTTCAGCCAACTGCGCAGAGCCATATCGGGGTTTAACTATCTCGAAACATACAATGGAAAAGAAAATTAAGTACACATACCAATACACTTGCCCACATAATCTAAGGATATGTCCCTGGTGCTGATCACTCCCTTCAATTTTATCACCACGGGTTCAAAAAAACCAAAAAACAAAAAAAAAAAAAAAAAACCTCAATACAAATGGAAACATAACTAAGGACACTAAAATATACATAAAAATGGGCCTAAATTAAACACAACTGCCTATGCACATCACATTTCCTTAGAGCAAAAAACCCCAAAAACAAAACATTAAAAAGATCTACACCCAATTTTCGATCCTAACAGAAAGTACGTAATACTTTATCAAACACAATCATACAGGTGAAAGGACCAGCACAACAGAAAATAACAGACGACAGAAAACAAAGGGTTAAGGCAGACAAAAATAGGGAGTGACAGAAAAGAGGAAATTTCCAGCACAGAATTTCCAGAAGGTAGAGACACTATTTAGACTTAAAAGAGATGCCAGCATCCCCCATGAAGGTAGCCACATAGTCAGGATGTCGGATTTCTGATTGAAAGGTCTGAGTTCGAACCAGCCTGGATACTGTCTTGTTGGTACAGGGTGGAGGTTTTTGCAATCTTTCCAGTTGCCTTATGAAGCAGACCTGCTGGTGCCTGAACCCCCTATGTGTGCGTAAGCACGCAGAATATCAAAAACAACTGTGACCCGCTCTGACAAAAGGTACAATAAATCTCAGTTTCAGTAATTTCTGGTTTTAGTATCACTATAAAGTTTAGAATCTCAGCTTTCAAATGGTACTAAACTTGTGTTTCGGCTACAAAAACATAAAACGTTATGGGCTTTCAAAGATGACAGTGGTCAAGTCAGCCATTTTGAGAAAAACTGTTGAAGAAATAGGCCTGAACTTGAAAGGGTATGGTCAGAAACTCCTTAGCAACAAGCATTAAATATCAACCAAATCAGCTGAACATTCCATACTTCCCTTGTTTACAATTGTCCATCCATCCAAAACAACAAAAAGAAAAATAAATTTAAGAAAAGCGTACTTTAATCACCAAAATGTTACGGAACTTTTGAATATTTCAGTGGCCAGATAGTAGTACTTACCACACATTAAAACACACAAAAATGATACTTATCGATTGAATTTGACTTCATTTGTGTTAGGACATGGTGTAAAAGTGGTTATAGAGCATGAAAATGCAGAAAACTCAAAACTGACTTATTGTCCCTGTTCAGAGTTTTCAGCCCACAGCAGCACAAAGCCTCACCTGACTTATTGTACCTTATGTCAGAGCGGGTCACATATGTTAATAAAGTTCCTGTTGGACAGGTTGGCGGCTTATAGAAACATGAAAATACTCGGCATGCACACCCACTGCAGAGCAGCAACAGAATGACTTGGCCGAACAACATGCAGGCAGGCGTTAGAGAAAACGTTACTATAACAACATGTAACACAAACACACACACACACACACACACACACACACACACTCACTATAATATCACTTATAAATGAAAAGACGTTAAATCAAAGAACAAACGAACACACACACACACACGTGCCACACACACACATGACTGCAACACACGAACGCAGACACACACACACACACAAACCCCACACACATCACACACACCACATAGACGCACACACACACACACACAGACGCACACACACACAGACAGACTCAACACCCACACACACAACACACACACACACACAGACACACACACACACACACACAGACCACACACACACACCCCACACACAGCACACACACACACACACACACACACACACACACACACACACACACACACACACACAGAAGACATTCTAGAAAATGCACATGTGCAAATGACATGCTCAAAGAAGTCAAAGAAATACACATCATCATGAAAACAGATATGTAACACATAGAAAAGACACATCAGTTGAACATAACAATGGCAAATACAAACAACACAAAACAAAATGAGATAACAGAAAAACTACACCATCAGCTGATATGGAAAAATTTACAAATGAGACCAAGATAAATAAGACAATACACCTGATTCACACCAAACCACACACACAAAAAAAAACAAATAAAACTGAACATGTCAGTTAAACAGGACAATGAAATGGTAGAAAATATATAAACAAAAAGTACAAAACAGAAAATCCAAAAAATTACAAAGTAGAAAATACACCCAAATACCCCATCTGGAAAAATTACGAATCAAATTGAGACCTAAGTTAAACATGACATTCAAACAGATTACAATACACACAAAAATCTACTTTGAAAATTTGTGAAATGAAAATGAGATACGAGTGCATGTCAGCATACGTAATAGAAATATATAACAAAGCTTATTATCATAAAAACACACTCGTCTGAACACATTAATGGCCCCTTAAAAAATTATATATAAATAAAAAAAATTTAAAAACAGGAACCTGAAAAGAAAATTAAGAACAATAATCATTACATACACACAAATAATGTAACTATGTACCTCTGACTTCGGCCATTCTGTTAATTTTTTCTCCAGTGGAATATTAAAGAAAGCAAACCTACATATAAAAGCATAAACATAACCGAGTACACAAAAACATAACACAAAAACTGGCCTACAGAACCTTAACCTGCCTTTAACCCTTTGACTCTCGCACTCTCTCCATCAGTAATCCTGCATTGTTAGCCATGCTAGCAAAGCAGAAACTTAACCCTTTTACTCTCGCACTCTCTCCATCAGAATCCTGCATTGTTAGCCATGCTAGCAAAGCAGAAACTTAACCCTTTTACTCTCGCACTCTCTCCATCAGTAATCCTGCATTGTTAGCCATGCTAGCAAAGCAGAAACTTAACCCTTTTACTCTCGCACTCTCTCCATCAGTACCTGCATTGTTAGCCATGCTAGCAAAGCAGAAACTCAACCCTTTGACTCCCTCACCCTACTCATCAGCTTCCTGCAGGAAGCTGGTGGACAGGGTGAGGGATTCAAAGGGTCAAGTTTTTGCATTTGATGGATGGGGTGCAGGGGTCAAAAAGTTCCGCAGTTCATGTTTCTGTGCAGCTGAAAACTGCAATAAACACAGTTAGCCAATTACCAATTCTCTAACAGACAGACAAAGTGAGGCTTTACAAAAAACAAAGGTGAATGAACCAGCAAGGCAGAAAATGAGAAAGGCAGGGATGACAGAAAGTAAAAACAAAGAGACTGACAGAAAAGAAGAAATTTCTCACACAATATTTCCAGAAGGTCAGAATACAATTTATAATGAAAGAATCTCTGGCATCCCCACAGACGAGGAGTTTTTTTTTCTGCTTTATATATATGCTTATCAAATACTGGTAGTTTCTGAATCAGGTCATAAAAGGTGAAGGCTGTCCCATAACCCTGAGGTCATGGCGGTAGTGAGGTCGTAGACACCTCAGCTTTGGTCAGGGCCAGCATTTTGAGGGTGGCACCGATCTTCTCTCCCTCCCCACTTTACCTTTCCCTAACCTTGAAGAAATCAGGTACTTATTTACAGTCGGTAGACTGAAAGGCGCACACACATACAAGGGTGCAACTTGGAAAAAGTAAAAGACCTGAAAGGGGTCCAGGGGCCGGCAGCGCCCCATATGGGGGGTCTGGGGGGGGGGGGGGGGGGCTATGCTCCCCAGACGCTGAAGCTTTTTCAAAAAACGGAATTTACGTTTCTGAGTCTTTTGAAAAAACGGATTCCGTCGTCAAACGGAAAAAGTTGCACCCATACACATATACAGTTCAATGGGTGTGACTGGCACCCGCACAAACACATGCAGGCTGTCTGGCAGGCAAGTGTTCTACCTCTGAGCCATCCTGGCTCAAATTATTATCACATATGAAAACAGCTATGAGACAAAACCCCCAAAACAAAACAAACAAAACAAACAAAAAAAGACAACAAAACAAAACAAAAAAAGACAAACCACCATCAAACAAGATTTCAATAACACACACGTTAACAGTTCAATTTCTGATCAGAGTCATGAGGGGGAAAAGGCAGACACGCACACGACAAAATATGGGATGAACACCATCCGATTGTGGTTACATCACATCCATGTAATGCCATGAAGGCACTGGGATTTTTTCCATTATTGAAACACATGCAGTCTGATATTTATCACCAACAACATTTGTTAAGTTATTGTACCAACATATAATGTTACTATACATCCAATGCGATTTTATATTTAAGTTCACAAGACAGTGATTTTATATTTAAGTTCACAAGACAATCTGAATCACAGTGACACATTTTTACAAATACACTGTTATTTCATATCCAACATGTAATATGTTCAGTGTTGCTTTAGACTTGACACCTAATGTCACAAGACATTCCGAACCAGACTAGTTTATGACTAATAATGTCTACAAAACATCCAATGTGATTCTAAACACTTACAACAAATCCACAAGGCATTCACTGCACTTTACAAGTAATTCAAAAAGACATTCAGTGTGATTTTACACTTAACAACAAAAGGTAATTCAAAAGTAAATCCATAAACAAAAAAATCATACAGAACATAATTAACACAGATTTGTACCCAACTTTCGACTTTTTTCACTGACATGTTCTAAACTGCCAGAAAAGAACATTTTATGTAAGGGCCAAACAAATTTACAACAATGGTGACAGCTAAACAACACTAATCTATACTAGACATTCAATATTTTACATTCACAATACTGATAAATCAATCAATTGCCTAAAAAAAATTCAGAAAGACCAAAAACACAAATACAAGCAAAACAACAACAACATAATCCACATCAAAACATACCTCAACTGAATTCAGTAACAATTCAGGAAACTAAGAGAACTATGACAAACCAACACACTAAATGCAAAAAAACCCAACAACAACCAATAACAACAACAACAAAAACACACAAAAATCAGATTATTTTAAAAAGAGATTCATCACACTCAAGAGTTTCATCTGCATTTCACCAAAGCCTGCCATCTCTTATTTCAAAGATTTCTTTACATAATACCTGCACAAAAGCCCACACACAGATGAGATCTTAAGACAGATTGTCATGAAATCATTTGTGCAACACTCGCACATCACTCACAGTCACATAGTCATGTTCCCTGTGCAAATAAATAAACAGCAAATCTTTATGGACTTCTTGTTAATTCAACATAATAATCAATACCACAGTCCTCAAACCCAAGGTGCCCATCTCAACACACAGAAAAAATGTTAGTTTTACAACAGTAAACTGACATCTCCTCTACAATCACTGAATTCACACACATGCACACACACACACACACACACATACCTCTCACCCACACATACACACACACACATACCTCTCACCCACACATACACACACACACATACCTCTCACCCACACACACACACACCCTCTCACCCACACATACACACACACACAGAGTTCACACAAACCTTCTTCCACACCTTGATAACTGGCTACTCCACCTCCAGGAGAACCAGGCTCTCTTGGGCCACATCCAAATACTCTGTGGACATTACCTGAATGACTAACAGGCAGAGTAAAAAGACTAGCTTTATAACGTAGACAGGCAGGTAATGGAACACGAGACCTTGAGATCCTGGCTCTGCCCACATCGTCCGTACAAACAGCACAAGGGCTGGATCCATCTTGTCCATATGGTCCAAAGAAACAAAACATGAAGATTGATTCCCGACTCACGTCATTCTCAACTGCAGAAGTCTTGTTGCTGGCACTAGCTCTTGACCTCATTCCAGAATCTTCTACAAGTTTACACAGCAACCAAGCTGCGTTAAGCAGCTCAGACTTGTGTCTTCACTGTGCAATGTGTGCGTGTGTATGCGTGCGTGCGTGCGAGTGTGTGTGTGTGTGTATGTGTGTGTGTGCATGTGTATGCGTGCGTGTGTGGTGCGCTCGCGCGTGTGAGTGTGTCTGCATGTGTGTGTGTGTGTGTGTGTGTGTGTCTGCGTGTGTGTGTGTAAACACTCTATGATTGATAAGTATCTGGAAGCTCATTTCCACTCTTAAAAAACTAATACCACCAAGAGTCTGTGGCATCAGAAATCGCACACAAGAATCGAACAGACAGGGCAGACCAGAGCTAACAAATAATTCTGTCTGAAGATGAGTAAACAGTCTTGACAAGGTTCCACACAGGTAACAGGTGGCTCAACACAGACACAAATTTAACCCTATTGACTCCTGCACACTGTCCACCAGTATCCTGCATTGTCAACCATGCTAGCAAAGCAAAAACTTAACTCTTTGATCCCCTCACCCTATAGGATGAGGGAGTTAAAAAGTGAAGTTTTTGCAGTAAGTGGATAGGGTGCAGGAGTCAAAGGGTTACACTAGTGCCGTCATCAACCTCCTTACGCCAAAGGGGACCAGACAGATGAACATATACCATGGCGACATCACCTTTACCAAATGGAATGACAAAATTTATGGCTATTTCAACCTATGACCAGCAAGCTCCATATTACTAGCCATTAGGAATTAAAAACAAAACAAAAAACGACAAAAAAAAAAAAAAAAAAATGCTTAGCTATACTGATCAGTATATGTGCTTAAACCATGTAGCTGCATTAAACGGAAAATGGAGGAAAGTAAGAACGACCAAGCATTTACCGAGCAGTCTCCATTTCACATGACGGGCGACACAAAAGTTCACACGACGGAACATGACCTGGTCACCATAGAAGCCTGAAGAAGATTACAGGATAAGGTTAACCTGAAGAAATACAGGATAAGATTAACCTGAAGAAGATTACAGGATAAGGTTAACCTGAAGAAAACATGATAGATTAACCTGAAAAGATTACAGATAGGTTAACCTGAAGAAGATACAGGATAAGGTTAACCGAAGAACGTAGTTAACTGAAGAATAACAGGATAAGATTAACCTGAAGAAGATTGCAGGATAAGGTTAACTTGAAGAAAACAGGATAAGATAACCTGAAGAAGATAACAGGATAAGGTTAACCTGAAGAAGATTACAGGATAAGGTTAACCTGAAGAAAACAGGATAAGATTAACCTGAAGAAGATTACAGGATAAGGTTAACCTAAAGAAAACAGGATACGATTAACCAGAAGAAGATAACAGGATAAGATTAACCTGAAGAAGATAACAGGATAAGATTAACCTGAGGAAGATAACAGGGTAAGATTAACCCGAATAAGATAACAGGATAAGATTAACCCGAAGAAGATAACAGGATAAGATTAACCTGAAGAAGATAACAGAATAAGATTAACCTGAAGAAGATAACAGGATAAGATTAACCTGAGGAAGATAACAGGGTAAGACTAACCCGAAGAAGATAACAGGGTAAGATTAACCTGAAGAAGATAACAGGGTAAGATTAACCTGAAGAAGATAACAGGATAGGATTAACCCGAAGAAGATAACAGGATAAGATTAACCCAAAAAAGATAACAGGGTAAGATTAACCTGAAGAAGATAACAAGGTAAGATTAACCTGAAGAAGATAACAGGATAAGATTAACCCGAAGAAGATAACAGGGTAAGATTAACCCGAAGAAGATAACAGGATAAGATTAACCTGAAGAAGATAACAGGATAAGATTAACCTGAAGAAGATAACAGGATAAGATTAACCTGAAGAAGATAACAGGGTAAGATTAACCTGAAGAAGATAACAGGATAAGATTAACCCGGATAAGATAACAGGGTAAGATTAACCTGAAGAAGATAACAGGGTAAGATTAACCTGAAGAAGATAACAGGGTAAGATTAACCTGAAGAAGATAACAGGGTAAGATTAACCTGAAGAAGATAACAGGATAAGATTAACCTGAAGAAGATAACAGATTAACCTGAAGAAGATAACAGGATAAGATTAACCTGAAGAAGATAACAGGGTAAGATTAACCTGAAGAAGATAACAGAATAAGATTAACCTGAAGAACAGGATAAGATTAACCTGAAAAAGATAACAGGGTAAGATTAACCCAAATAAGATAACAGGATAAGATAAAAAGCCCTGCCATTTACAACAAGACAGCTACAGGTGAGAATGAATTAACCCTTTCACTCTCCCACCATGTCCACCTACTGCCTGCAGAAAGCTGGTGGACGGGTGAGGGAGTGAACAGGTTAATAATTTATGATCCACAAGTAAAACAAGTTTGTTGCTCATCATCACAAGTTCACAAATGTTTTGTTCCCATCACGATCGTTATCACAAACCACCTCACCACTCAATGGATTAACTTTCGGCCGATAGCCAACACAAAGCCACATCGAAGAACATTATATATATACATATATACACGTCAGCATGTGCGTGTGAGTTTGTGTCACTTGTGTACATATAAACATCAGGAAAAAACAGTGACACGCACACGCCTATCACAACTGAACACAACTTAATGCACACGCATCCTTGTATGTGCATTTACACACACACACACACACACACAGCACACACACACAAATGCAAGTGTATGTGCATGCACATATACACATGCACACACACATGAACAACTACTGAGGCTGGAATCAAGCATCATTACCACACACACACACACACACACTTTTTTCATGTTTATGGAAGTAATATTATATATTACACAATACCAAAAATTTTCTTGACTTTTACTTCAGTGTTTTATCATCACTTCCCACTTACTTTAAAACAATACTCAAGTTTTTATGGAATGAAAAACCACCTAATGATTAAGCGCAGTCCAGCATGGGGTAGGCCTTCAGTTTCAGGCTACCAGCACCTACAAAAAGCAGTGAAGAGAATTGCTGCAGTATGGAAAGTGTAGAATGTTCAAATGATGGACAATGAACGATGGAAAATAGAACTTTATCAAAAGCAAGAAGCCCATAGCTTAGATGGAATCTAAGACATCTTCAATGCACGGGTCATCTGTACTAATACACAGGTCATATGTACTAATACACGGGTCATCTGTACTAATACACGGGTCATCTGTACTAATACACAGGTCATCTGTACTAATACACAGGTCATCTGTACTAATACACAGGTCATCTGTACTAATACACAGGTCATCTGTACTAATACACAGGTCATCTGTACTAATACACCGATACCCTTTATCAAAAGCAGGGAGCCCATGGCTTTGATGGAATCTAAGACATCTTCAATGCATGGGTCATCTGTACTTATACACAGGTCATCTGTACTAATACATGGGTCATCTGTACTAATACACGGGTCATCTGTACTAATACACAGTCATCTGTACTTATACACAGGTCATCTGTACTAATACACGGGTTATCTGTACTAATACATGGGTCATCTGTACTAATACACGGGTCATCTGTACTAATACATGGGTCATCTGTACTTATACACAGGTCATCTGTACTAATACATGGGTCATCTGTACTAATGCATGGGTCATCTGTACTAATACACTGATACACTTGCACTCTCTCACTATGTCCATCTACTGCCTGCAGAAAGCTGGTGGCTGGGTGAGACAGTGAACAGGTGTCTGCAGATTAATTGTTACTGTTATTGTTATTGTTTTTTAAAGCCCAGCCAACTGTGTAGGGCCTTATCAGGGCTATAACCATTTCAAAGCATATACAATACTTAAAAAAAAAAGTACACACATCAATGCATTCACGTTTGTACACCTCCCTCGAGTAGTGCTGATTTGAGGCTTTTTTTTTTCTTCTGATCCGTGTGACTTGTTCTTATTGTCCTTTACACTTTCACTTTTGTGACTCCCCTGATCCATGTGACTTGTTCTTATTGTCCTTTACACTTTCACTTTTGTGACTCCCCTGATCCGTGTGACTTGTCCTTATTGTCCTTTACACTTCACTTTTGTGACTCCCCTGATCCATGTGACTTGTCCTTATTGTCCTTTACACTTTCACTTTCGTGACTCCTCTGATCTGTTTACACTTTCACTTTTGTGACTCCCCTGATCCATGTGACTTGTTCTTATTGTCCTTTACACTTTCACTTTTGTGACTCCCCTGATCCGTGTGACTTGTTCTTATTGTCCTCTACACTTTCACTTTTGTGACTCCCCTGATCCATGACTTGTTCTTATTGTCCTCTACACTTTCACTTTTGTGACTCCCCTGATCCATGTGACTTGTTCTTATTGTCCTTTACACTTTCACTTTTGTGACTCCCCTGATCCATGTGACTTGTCCTTTACACTTTCACTTTTGTGACTCCCCTGATCCATGTGACTTGTTCTTATTGTCCTTTACACTTTCACTTTTGTGACTCCCCTGATCCATGTGACTTGTTCTTATTGTCCTCTACACTTTCACTTTTGTGACTCCCCTGATCCATGTGACTTGTTCTTTACACTTTCACTTTTGTGACTCCCCTGATCCATGTGACTTGTCCTTATTGTCCTTTACACTTTCACTTTTGTGACTCCCCTGATCCGTGTGACTTGTTCTTATTGTCCTTTTCACTTTCACTTTTGTGACTCCCCTGATCCATGTGACTTATTCTTATTGTCTTTTACACTTTCACTTTTGTGATTCACCTGATCCATGTGACTTGTTCTTATTGTCCTTTACACTTTCACTTTTGTGACTCCCCTGATCCGTGTGACTTGTCCTTATTGTCCTTTACACTTTCACGACCCCCCCCCCCCCCCCTACACCTTTGACCTAATTTCAGTAAAGATCCATCAAGAAATATCAACCAAAGGACACAACTCTTGAGAGTCATGTAGGAATTATCTCCCATGTTGTGGAACTTCTCAAATCTAACATAGTTTGCACTACCCATTCAGCTAGCACAGAAGCAGATACAAAGCACAAAAACCGTAAGCTCAGAACACTCCTCAAGAAATAGCTGAGTAAACCTCGCGGCCTCGTTTACGGTTAAGTTGATGATACTTATTTCTCTCCAGTTCGTATGAAATATTCTACACCTCCCCTTTTTTTCAGCAGAGAGATTACAAACCAACCACACATGCCCTACACTTTACATTTCAAAGACCTCAACTACACATCGTACAAACGGTACGTGTCACATCCTCAAAACGTAAGAGCACAAAGATTACAAACCCACATATCAGTCTTAGGAGGTGTATTCTGAAGACTTAAAAGAATGGAGGTTACACACCCATATATAAATGTTACATGGTAGCATGTGTATTCCAAAAGAGTACAGAGAACAAAAACTACACACACACCCCTCTGATACTCTGCTATATTAAACACACACACACACACACACACACACACACACACACACACACACACACCTCTATCTGATACTAAGCTATTTTAAACACACACACACACACACACCCCTACCTAAGACTATGCTATGTTAAACACACACACACACACACACACACACACACACACACACACACACACACACTCCTTAAGTGCAACATTCCAAGAGATAAGAGAACAAAGTTAGCCACAGGTAAACCCTGCACTACACAACAGTACATTCTTGTTAGTGTTGTTTTTAAAGCCCACCAACAGCTCACGGCCATTTTACAGCTGCAACCATCTCAAACAAAAAACACATCTAAACACATCAATCTCCCTGGCAAAAGACAAAACCCAGAAATGAAAATTAAGTAATTTAAGTAAATGCTCCTGGCAATGGCTATCCGGTTTTATCACCAAGGTTTTTTTGTTTTTTTTAAATCATTAGCATTTAAACCCCAGCCGATTACTCAGAACCAGACCGGGGATATATTCCTTAAAATACACACATCCAAACACATTGAGGTGACCCTGGAAAACAGAAAACCTGAAAAAGAAAATTAAGTACGCATGTCTTTGCATTCATGAAAATAATCAAAGGACATACCCATAGCATTGGCCATTCTGCTTAATTTATCACCCGGGGGATTGAAAAAAAATGGATACAAAATAAAATGCATTAACTAATTATACAAAAAATACATAATAAAAAACTTGGCCTACAAAACCTAAACCTGCCCCGGTATTCATATTTTTGTTGTTTAAAGCCCAGTGACTGCGCGGTGCCATATCAGGGCTGTGACCATTTTGAAGCATGACACCTAGTTGAAAAAAAAAGAAAAAAAAAAGGAAAAGAAAATTAAGTACACATATCAATGCATTTCCGCACATAATGGAGGGATATGTACCTTACACTGACAATTCCACCAAATTATCAATAGTGGGTTTAAAAAAAAAAAAAAAACTTAACTCTTTTCCCGCCATGGTCGCAATCAAGCAACTTCCCGTACGACTGCCATGGTCGCATTTGTGCGACTTGGAGGGGTCATTCTAAACGATAACTTTTCACGCGGGTACAATGCTTCTGTCAGCTCCACTGGTGAATGCAGGCGACTTTGCTATTTTTAAACTTTACCTAGCGGCCTAGTTTTTCAGCAGTAAGGCCGATGTGTGGCTTTGTTAACTGTCGGAATTTACGTCATGTTTTCTCCAAACCATTTTCTCCAAAATGGCTGCAAATCGACATCGGCGGTTTACAGCACACGAAGTTTCCAAATAATTCTCAATGATGAAGATGATGAGGGGCCTGTAGCTGACTTAGACGATACTTCTGATGATGACTGGCTACCAGACAGCGACACATCTGTTGATGTGACCAGCAGGAGACGTCAAGAAGACGTTTATAATAAACCGTATGAAAAAAAATGTTTTTCTTTATGATACGATTATCTGTGGAATAATCAATCAAGCACATAAACATAAGCAAACATTCATATATAAGTACAACATCTGCCCTTTACACAATAAAAAAAAGTAAGTGAAAATCTTTAAGTCTTTGAGATATAAGCTTTTAAAAATGCATACTGCGCTGCAAAATTGGCTGCCCAAAATATACTGAGGAGTGCCGTTTCTGGGGAAACTTGGTAGTGAAAGAGTTAATACAAACATAACTTAGTACACTAAAACATATAAATTGGCCTAAATTACCTCAAATAGCTTCTGCACATCACATTTCTGTAACAGCCAAAATTGCGGTAAATATATGCACCCAACTAATAAGCTCAAGAAAAAGTATGCATGGCTTTATAGAACACATACAGGTGAATAGACCAGTATTAGCAAGACAGAAAATGATAGGAAGTGATAACAGAAAGCTAAGAAACAAGGTAGAAACAAAGAGAGTGACAGAAAAGAGGAAATTTCTCGCAAAGAATTTCCAGAAGGTGGGGATACTATTCACGCTGAAAGAACCTCCAGCATCCACGCACGAGTGCAACTACCACAAAGTATTTTATATTTCCTTAAAGCTAAAAAATGCACTTCATACATGTACCCAATTCTAATAGACAGAAAATGTGTACCATTTTTAAAGAAGACATACAGATGAATGGACCAGCAAGGCAGAAAATGAGAAACGAAGAGATAACATAACGCAAAGTGGAAACTCAAAACAGTAAACAGAAAAGAGGAAATTTCTAGCACAGAATTTCCAGAAGGTGGGGATATTATTATACCGAAAGAACCACCAGCATCCCCACACAGGTACCAAGTGATTAGAAGAAAAAAAAAACACACAAAAAAACATGAATACAAATGCATAAATAAATACACAAATATGTACATAAAACTGCCAATAGCACTGTACTTAAACTACCACTAAGCAGTTCCCCTTTCGTTAGAGCTAAAAATACAGTCAATATATATGTAACCAATTGTCAATCCTTACAGACAGGAAGTATATAATGCTTTATGGAAAACACATGGTAACTGAATCACCAAGTCACAAAACGAAGAGGAAGAGATGAAGAAAGCAATGAAAGCAGTCAAGAACAAACAGATGACAGAAAAGAGGAAAGAAAGCAATGGAAAGCAGTCAAGAACAAACAGAATGACAGAAAAGAGGAAAGAAAGCAATGAAAGCAGTCAAGAACAAACAGAATGACAGAAAAGAGGAAAGAAAGCAATGAAAGCAGTCAAGAACAAACAGAATGACAGAAAAGATGACAGAAAGCAATGAAAAGCAGTCAAGAACAAACAGAATGACAGAAAAGATGACTGAAAGCAAAAGAAAGCAGTCAAGAACAAACAGAATGACAGAAAAGATGACTGAAAGCAAAGAAAGCAGTCAAGAACAAACAGAATGACAGAAAAGATGACAGAAAGCAAAGGAAAGCAGTAAGACAAACAGAGTGACAGAAAGAGAAAGAAAGCAATGGAAAGCAGTATGAACAAACAGAATGACAGAAAAGAGGAAAGAAAGCAATGGAAAGCAGTCAAGAACAAACAGAATGACAGAAAAGAGGAAAGAAAGCAATGAAAAGCAGTCAAGAACAAACAGAATGACAGAAAAGAGGAAAGAAAGCAATGGAAAGCAGTCAAGAACAAACAGAATGACAGAAAAGAGGAAAGAAAACAATGAAAAGCAGTCAAGAACAAACAGAATGACAGAAAAGATGACTGAAAGCAAAAGAAAGCAGTCAAGAACAAACAGAATGACAGAAAAGATGACTGAAAGCAAAAGAAAGCAGTTAAGAACAAACAGAATGACAGAAAAGAGGAAAGAAAGCAATGGAAAGCAGTCATGAACAAACAGAATGACAGAAAAGAGGAAAGAAAGCAATGGAAAGCAGTCAAGAACAAACAGAATGACAGAAAAGAGGAAAGAAAGCAATGGAAAGCAGTCAAGAACAAACAGAGTGACAGAAAAGAGGAAAGAAAGCAATGGAAAGCAGTCAAGAACAAACAGAATGACAGAAAAGAGGAAAGAAAGCAATGGAAAGCAGTCAAGAACAAACAGAATGACAGAAAAGAGGAAAGAAAGCAATGGAAAGCAGTCAATAACAAACAGAATGACAGAAAAGAGGAAAGAAAGCAATGGAAAGCAGTCAAGAACAAACAGAGTGACAGAAAAGAGGAAAGAAAGCAATGGAAAGCAGTCAAGAACAAACAGAATGACAGAAAAGAGGAAAGAAAGCAATGGAAAGCAGTCAAGAACAAACAGAATGACAGAAAAGAGGAAAGAAAGCAATGGAAAGCAGTCAAGAACAAACAGAATGACAGAAAAGAGGAAAGAAAGCAATGGAAAGCAGTCAAGAACAAACAGAGTGACAGAAAAGAGGAAAGAAAGCAATGGAAAGCAGTCATGAACAAACAGAATGACAGAAAAGAGGAACGAAAGCAATGGAAAGCAGTCACGAAGAAACAGAATGATAGAAAAGACGACACTGCTGTGACAGAATTTCCGTAAGGTGGGGATACTGTTTATACTGAAAAAGCCCCAGCACCCCACAGAGGATCCATGGAACATGTCTTTCATGTCACGTAGATAATAACAAAAATATAGATGATCTTGAAAACAAAATTTGGTTAGTAAAACTTTCAATTATCTTATTGCAAGTTATTATCTGACTTTACACACCAAATATTACACTTGCTTATATATAAATACACCTTGGAATGAAGATGAGCTACAGAAACCTGCAGCTATGACCTTAGAAATGTAGCAAAGCCATCTAAATCTTGGCACCGGTGAGTCTGACTCAAGGTATTATTAAAGGTATGAACGCCCTGTTTGATATGTAATGGTGATGCTGCTGCTCACACACACATGACAAAATAATCATTATGATAAAAGGTTTATTTATATGGCTTGACTGCTTCTCTAGCAACAGTTGAGATTGGCCATGTATATACAAGGACTCTAAAAACCAAAATCATCACATCATCAACGGCTGAGAAAATTCTGTTGAAAATTTCAGCTGCTCAGAAGACAATTCGGATCCTTCACTTCATGGTCACTCTGACCTTGAATAAATTATCAGACGACACAAAGCAATGGATGAGAAGTGAAGACAATGGTAGACTATCACGATAATGAAAACAGAGTTTACATATTCTAAGAAGCTATAGAGAAACTGCTCTTCACAAACCTCCATAAAGAAGTTTAGCTAATTCAGGCTCTGTGTTGACCCATGTGACCTTGACCTTGGTGCCACAACTGTCTTACATTCACGACTCCTCAAAATCACTCCTCAGACCCAAATTTTGTGAAGATTTGTCCGAAATAAAAGCTAAGAAAATCTTGCAAACTCATTTCTCTTACCTGCCTCCCTGTTGACATGAAATTATCTCCCTTGGAGAAAACAATGCAAAATCAACATTCCCCTCTCCCCTCCCTATAAACCAACACACACACACACACACACACACACACACACACCACACACACACACACACAACACACACACACACAAACAAACAAAACAAAAACACATGCTACATTCCAGAGACACAGATGAAAATATAAACACCAGACATTACATGTAACTATATAAATAAATTCCATTCCATCAATTACACCAAAAAATAAATAATGAATACTGACCATGGTAGCCGAATTCTGACTCAGATCCAATATCAAAATGGCAATGTGCATAAAGAAGAAATACGAAAACGATCAGACATCAAGAACACAACATGACTTAGGAACTCAAAGACTGTTACCATCAACATTATTGTAATTATCACAATCCACATTATCATAATCAATGTAGCCATCAACATGATGATAATCATTGTTATTATCAGCTTGATGATCATCATCATTACTATCAATATGTTTATGATCAACATGACCATCATCAATATAAATACAATCATCAACATCAACTCTCTCCTCTCGACAGATTCAACTCTTACTTACGATGCAAGGTGAAAAGAAAAAAAATGGTGTCACTGTACAGCGTGAATTCTCATCATCATCTCCAGGCCTGTTGGAGCTTAGTATCAGACACAAGGCTGGGATACAATTTTACAAACACAAAAACAATATCAGTAGGAGACACTCATCCTCACCACTCATATCCACATTCATGACGCTGATGATTAAGGAAATATCGTTTTCATTCTTGTTGGTAGGCAGCAGAGGCTTTGTGCATTGACTGGGGGGGGGGGGGGGGGGGAGGAGGGGGAGGGGGGATTTCTGTGGCGTGAGACAAGTTCATACTGAGTGGCTAGTTGTGCTTTGATTCAAACCCCTGATTATTTATTATCTGTTCATTTCTTTGAAGACAAGATACGGAGATACACATGTCATTTACACGAAACCAAGATTGTTCCCGTGATAAACTGATTGTTATTGTTTAAAGCCCAACCAACTGCGTAGAGCCACATCTGGGCTATAACTGCTTCAAAACATACACAATACTTCCTTCCATAGGAGAAAAAAAAAAGACTTGAGGACAGTATCTATACTGAAAGAGCTCCTACTATCCCCATGGGGGATCATCTTACTGTGTGCAAAATATCAACAACATTCCAAAGCTGTCAGCAAGCAAAAACGACATACCGATATCTGCGTAGTAAAAAAAAATAAAACCCCAAAAAACTGACACAAGATCAAAATAATAAACAGACACATAAACACAAATAACACAACCCAAATGATGTCCATCTACACATGTACCATCTAAAGTTTACGCCTTCTTCAGGTATCACTTCATTTTGTACAATGTATGAGTGGACGTAAATGTTTCTTTTGTTCTATCATGAACATACTTCATGATTAATACTTGTAAATAGTACTGTACTGTAAAATGATGTTAGCGGAGTATAATAAAGAAACAAACTTCAAAGAAACTAGAATAAAAAACTAATAATTAAATAATGGTTACCCCAGCTGCCTACCCTCAAATTTTGCTTTCAGGAAAAAAGATCTGTGAAGTCAGGCACCCAGTATGACTCTCAGGAACATATCAGGCAAAACATCCCGAACACAACTTGACAGAATCAGTCACCATTTTAATAAAAATAATAGTTTTTACTTTGGAATTTTAATCAAACCTGACAATTTTTGTTTTGTTTTTAGTTCCCTTGTAGTTCTCAAATCTTTGTGTTGGTTTTTGCTTGTCAGTCTCCAATGTTGCTAAAAATCTTTGTGTTGGTTTTTTGTGTCTCATTTGCAATCTTGTGTTGTTTACTTGTAGTCTCCATGTTACCAAAAATCTTTGTGTTGGTTTTTGCTTGTTAGTCTCCATATGTTGCCAAAAATCTTTGTGTTGGTTTTTGCTTGTAGTCTCCATGTTGCCAAAAATCTTTGTGTTGGTTTTTGCTTGTTAGTGTCCACATGTTGCTAAAAAATCTTTGTGTTGGTTTTTGCTTGTAGTTCCATGTTGCCAAAAATCTTGTGTTGGTTTTTGCTGTTAGTCTCCAATGTTGCTAAAAAATCTTTGTGTTGGTTTTTGCTTGTCAGTCTCCATGTTGCCAAAAATCTTTGTGTTGGTTTTTGCTTGTTAGTCTCCAATGTTGCTAAAAATCTTTGTGTTGGTTTTGCTTGTTAGTCTCCAATGTTGCTAAAATCTTTGTGTTGGTTTTTGCTTGTCAGTCTCCACATGTTGACAAAAATCGTCTCTCCCACCTGATGTGACAGGAAGTCATTGGCGCAAGCTTCAGACTGCATAGGCATTGCATTTTTTTTTTTGCCCTTGCTTGATGAAAGGCAATTTTTCAATATCTTCCACTCTGAATGTCAGGAAACTCGCTGCATTTTTCTTCACAGGAGAACAAGGAGGGTCTCAACACTGAATGCTGCTCTTTTCAAAGCCATTTCCTTTTCGCTTAAGTCAGATCAGTATTGGATTTCACGAAGCGGATTTGGCATGTGAAAGGCAGCACTTTCATTGACCGCACAGTGATTTCACCCAATGTCAGAAAGTTGCCACATTTCTTGCTTACCAACTTTGGATGTTGTCAAAAAGCTTTGAACAGTTAGCGAATGTACTGTGTCTTATGACATCCCGAAACAATGGCAATAAGACATTTTATATTTTTCCAGAATAGTCAACAGATAATCGTTCTCATTTTGATGTAAATCCACAACACACATTGCATTCCCAATAACAAGCAGCCCTGGATTACCCCATTGAACACATAATTAAGAAAATAGTAATGGACACAATGACACATAGGATACGGATTGACAGACACACACACAGACCAATCCACATACATGCAGACAGACAGACTGAAAGACAAACTGACAAGCATACCAGTTTGGAGGCAGATCGATATACATGTGATGTATGCAATCAATAATCTCAGAACAAGTAACACATTCACACAATCAGCACATTGTATTGCCAAATCCTCACATCAAAATAAAACATTCAAACTTCGACGACTAGAAATTTGGTTCGAAAACCACTGGCAGCGTTCTGGCTCGACCACAGACTACAACACTTATCATGGCCAACATCTGTAAATAGCATACTGTCTTACTTATTCTATTTAAATAATGCTGAAAAAGTAAAAAGGAAAAAGAAACAAAGAAAAAATACACATGAAAAGCAAACAAAGACAACTGTCATTATTTATCATGGCAGATTTTCAAGCATAATACAAGCTTTTAAATGAACATGGCCAATGACAAAAAATCATTTAGAAGAAACAAAACAAAATCAGGGGGACAAAAAAATCCCCAAACATTGCGTACACTGATTTTTAAAGCAGCTTTTCACAAGCCAAACAATCTTTAAAAAAAGGAAAAAAAAAAAGACTGAAAAATTTTTTTGCGTAGACTGATCTATAAAACTTTTCATTTCTTTGTAACCAATCAAGTACTCAAAAAAGAAAAAGAAAAAAAAAAAGAAGAAAAACAGGAAGAGAAGAGAGAAAATTCCTTAAAACATACTTCCTCTTTAATGAGTAATATTTACAAAGAAAAAAGTTGTATAAAACACAGAGCACAAAAAAAAAACAAAAAAAAACTGCATGTATACATTGATACATAAAGCTTTCTTTTTTCTTCTTCAGTAAACAGAAACAAATCCATAAAAGAAAAAAGAATGAAGATTTTGAATACTTGTCGCACAATAAACAACAAAAGAAAGATGTAAAACAAACATTTGGAGAACCTTGTTCCTTGATCTTTCAGCAACAGGACAAATCAAATCATTTGCATCACAAAATGACAAGGCATTTGTTTTCTTTTATGGGGAAAAAGCAACAAACAACCAAAAACTTCAAATATAAACAAAAACAAACCAAGAAAATGATACAACTTTATGTACAATACTTGGTTTTTAAAATTGAAAAAAAGACTTCACTCAATGATAAACTGTCCTATCAACTAAATTTTTAAGAAACATTGTAAAATGCCATATTATTCTTGATTTCTGTTGTAAGTTATGAGAGCACTGGAGTTATCTAATGAAAGAAAGAAAAGAACACAAAGATGACGACAAAGTGTTCCACAGCACAGGTTTTCTTCTTCTTCAACTGATAAATGTGACGCTCTAATGTTTCTTATTGAAGTTACAGATTGCACAGATTTCTTTGACTAGTGAAGCGTGTGAGTCTGTATATATATGTGTGTGTGTGTGTGTGTGTGACACACTAATGTATTCTACGTTACAGTTAACTTCATTGCACAGACTTCTTTAACCCTTTTGACTCCCACACCCTATCCATCAATTGCAAAAACTTAACCTTTTGAATACCTCACCCTGCGCAGGAAGCTGGTGGATAGGACGAGGGAGTCAAAAAGTTAAGTTTTTGCTTTGCTAACACAGTTGACAATGCAGGACGCTGGATAACAGGGTGCGGGAGTCAAAGGGTTAACTCTGATTAGTGAAATGCAGGATTCTGTGTTGTGTGACTGATACTGTGATATATCATCAGTGAGTTAATTTCATTGCACATATTTCTTTAACCTTGACTAGCAAAATGCAGGATTCTGTGTGACTGACACTCTAATGTAGTAGACCCACTTGTTCAGATCTCCTTCATCCTTGGTTTGCAAAATGTGCGACACTATTGCATTCAAGGAAATAATCTTATTGTACAGGTTCAGATCTCCTTCATCCTTGGTTTGCAAAATGTGCGACACTATTGCATTCAAGGAAATAATCTTATTGTACAGGTTCAGATCTCCTTCATCCTTGGTTTGCAAAATGTGCAACATATGGCATTTAAAGAAACAATCTTAATGTACAGGTTCTTTCTTTATCTCTGATTAAAATAAAATAACAATTAAATTGCACAGGTTTTCTTTTTTTAATTTTTGGCAAGCAAAATGCATAGTACCGTATTCAAGTAAGTTACAGTCCATTTCACAGTAAAAGTCTTTTTTGGTCTTTGGTTAACAAAATGTAACACTCCATCGTATTAAAACAAGTTACAGACAAGGCCATTGCACATGTCTTCTTCTCTTTGGCGGGCAAAATCTGTAACTCTCTATTCTGTCTTATCATAAGTTACAGCCGATTTCACTGCACACATCTCTTTCAGTGTTAGGCTGGTACTGCTTGTGACACTGTGTTGTATGTGACACTCCATCATATTGAAGCAAGTTACGGATAAGGTCATTGCACGGGTGTTCTTCTCTTTGGCGGGAAAAATCTGTAACTCTCTAATCCGTCTTTTTTATAAGTTTCACTGCACACATCTCTTTCAGTGTTCGGCTGATATTGCTTGTGACACTGTGTTGTATTCTTTACAGCCAACTCACTGAAAATGTCACTTGATCTTTGGTTGGTTAAATGCCCAACTCTTTTGTGTTGCAGTCTTGTAAGTTAAATCGTCTTGATGTGGTTAGATGTGTTATGAATACTCACTATCAATGACCTGATACTCAAAGCATCTTTTATAAAAAAAAAGAAAACAAACATTGGTGAGGAATGAAAGAAAAACACTGTATGTTATTTTTAAATGAAAAAAAATCGCAACAACAAACACAGCCACACATACCAACATATCTAACAAGGAATAATCAAATGTCAGTTACCTAACTCACGAAGCCTTTGACATTACCAACATTTGTAACATGGCTTAAGGTCATTTTTAAAGGAAAAATTAACAACAAAAACCACCTCACACTCATACACACATACTCACTTAAAGTACAAAACTGTAAGCTCAAAGGACACTCTATCAAAAATGTCACCTAATTATCTTGTGAAACCTTTGACAAGAAAATTCAATTTGATGGACAATTTGGCAACATTTGCAATGCAACATAAGGCCATTTTTAAAGGAAAAATTAACAACAACAACAAAATCACCACAAATACACACCCACACAAGTTTAAACAAAGAAAACTACATAAAAAAAATGTCAGCTAACTAAAAATCTTCATTTGATGGGCAATTCAACAACATGTGACGCGACACTGGTAAGCCAGGCTAAAGTGAAGAATTTTCATTTCTGAGTTTCTAACTCTTTCAAAATTCAAAGTTAAAAAATCAATATGCAAGAAAGCAAAATGATAAATAATTTACCTATTACAGTTTTCTTTTAAGATATGCTTCAACAGAAGTTCTGAAAAGGGCTTATAAAATAAGCTTATAAAATTCAGGGGAGGTAACGAAAGAAAAAGAAAAAAAGGGGTGTGTGTGTGTGTATGAGGGGAATTGAAGATTAGATGTTAAATACTTGAAATATATAAAAACTTAATTGTCATAATTTTTACCCTGTTTCAGTTATTTTTAACTGTAGCTTTCAATAGCTGCTGCAAGTTTAGCTGTGTTTTACCACGTCACATTACATTTAAATACACTGGCAAGATACATTGTTGAACTGATGAATATATTATAACATTTGTGTCAACTATAAAACTGACAACAATAATAAAGAAATACAGTCAATAAAGGTGGGAACCCCCCCCCCCCCCCCCACACAAGCCTTTTGTCACCATAAGCAATGTATAAAGCCCCACCAGCTTAAAAGCGTTTTGATCAACTAGTCAATGTCGCTAAACCAAAGCTTAAAAGCAGTTTGATCAACATAAGTCAGTCGCTAACCCCCACACAGCTTAAAGCCAGTTTTGATCAACCATAAGTCAATGTCACTAAACCCCCACACAGCTTAAAGCCAGTTTTGGTCAACCATAAGTCAATGTCACTAAACCCCACACAGCTTAAAGCCAGTTTTGATCAACCATAAGTCAATGTCGCTAAACCCCCACACAGCTTAAAGCCAGTTTTGATCAACAATAAGTCAATGTCACTAAATCACCAGCATATCGCTAGCGCTGAATGCCAGTCACAAGACTTTCGAAATGAAAACATAATAATCACACCAACTGACTACAACATGACTTTCCATCTTCTGACAAGATGTCTGTTCATTAAGGCAAGGGTGGATTATCCATTCAATTATTCATACATTTCTTTACCCTAAAAAAAAAAAAAAAAAAAAAAAAAAAAATTCAGACATGAAAGTCTTAACTTTCTCACAATGTACTCCAAAGATAGTTGACATTAACAGATCACACACACACACACAACACACACACACACACACACACACACACACACACACACACACACACACACACACACACAGATCAAATCCAAAACACATACAATTGCACAATCAAGCAAATACGCTTGCACATATTTACAAATGCAAGATACACACATAGAGATATCGCTGTTGATTGTCAAGTGTGTCATACGATGAGTAATAAAATGTGATAAAAAAATATACACATACTATTAAAGATAACATAACACATAAACATACAAAAGATTCATTTTCTATATAAGCTGAGATTCCAAATTGCACACATCAAGAAAAAACTGAATTAGTTCTAAATGTTGTAAAAAAAAAGAAAGGAAAAAAGAGAGAATACACAACATATGATGAACAAAATAGCTATAGTGTGACATAAATACAAGCAATTGTTTTCAAAAATACGTCATGATTTTTTAAAAGTCATCTTTCCCAGTAATGGCTGTAGGCACAGGATAATAATTACAGTCACAAATACTTTTAAGTTTTACCTCTCCGGAAATGAACTGTGAAACACTTTTTTATGACTTAAAGCGGGGTTAAGTTGTTCTGTCTTTGTTTACATGATGCACACTCAGTGTAGTTTTCAACAAGCAGCACTGCCATACCTATTTTCATCCCTTTTACTCCTTCACTCAATTCATTAGTTCCAAGATGGTGGATATGGTCAGAGAGTGAAAGCATTGACCAGTTATGTGAGTGCACACAAATAGGGGGGGGGGGGGGGGGTGACCCACATGCTAGTTACTTCAACTTTCATTGCTAATTTGAATACTGGTGTTAGTTGCTTAAGAAAGATTAAACCCTCCAAACAGCCAGTGTGGTGTATGTTCAGTGGGGTATGTTCAGTGGGGTAACCACTAAAGACTGAACACCCCAGCACCCAGCATGGGGTACGTTCAGTGGGGTATGTTCAGTGGGGTAACCACTAAAGACTGAACACTCCAGCACCCAGCATGGGGTATGTTCAGTGGGGTATGTTCAGTGGGGTAACCACTAAAGACTGAACACTCCAGCACCCAGTGTGGGGTACGTTCAGTGGGGTAACCACTAAAGACTGAACACTCCAGCACCCAGCATGGGGTATGTTCAGTGGGGTATGTTCAGTGGGGTAACCACTAAAGACTGAACACTCCAGCACCCAGTGTGGGGTACGTTCAGTGGGGTAACCATAAAGACTGAACGCTCCAGCACCCAGTGTGGGGTACGTTCAGTGGGGTAACCACTAAAGACTGAACACTCCAGCACCCATGTGTGGGGTGTACATTCAGTAGTGGGGTAACCACTAAAGACTGAACACTCCAAAACCCAGTGTGGGGTACGTTCAGTGGAGTAAGCACTGAAGGATTGATCACTCCAATACCCAGGGTGGGGTAGGTTCAGTGTGGTAACCACTGAAAGATTGACCACTCCTACACCTGATGACAGGCATGTTCAGTGGACTTCCCATCCCCTGCCAGGTACATCAACAGGTGGAGGATGGTGGAATGGCCTCCAGATATGGAGACTAGCTGCACAATAAGTCAAACTTACATGGATGAATAAGCAGCCATGAATCAAATGGGTAACACTCCTAGCATGACAGAACAGGGTAACAGTTTGCACTGATACTCTCAAGAAATTGAAAGAGTATTACACTACTGAAATCAATTCATGCAAAATTACAAGAACAGCATCATACATGATTAATTAACTAAAATCTATGTAAACAGAAGGCAGCTGAGTTATTGCCCTTTCAATTGATATGCAATTTCTAACCACAAAGTAAGAAGGAGGTAACCAAATTCATCAGTTCTGAATTGGTATAACTGAATGTGGAAGTCGTAAAGAACTGTGCCATGCTAAACAAGTAGATATGTTTCAATTTACTTTTGTTTTTAATCTCAACTGCAAGACTATGGTGCACCCTTTTCCTTTCTCTGTAAATTCTTTCCTCAGGGCTTAAAATGGGAGGAGTAAAAAAACACTGAAACTAGGGGGGCCCCGGGGCATGCTCCCCCAGGAAAATTTTTTCAAAAACCAAGTGTAAATCTATGCCATTTCGTGCTTTCTGGACATAATTTCAAGAGATATTTAGAGCATAAAAATTGCTGTAAACAGGAAGATATATTTGGGAAAAGGGGAGAAGGGGTTAAAAACATAATAAAATGAACACTTGCCCTTTAACTTGAGTGTTTTACAGTTGTTCACCAACTGTAGTCTTTGGATGATATCTCACTTCTTGGGTTGCTCAATAAGTTTCACTTTTCAGGTTTAAATGATCACATAATATCAAGTTTGAAGTTGGAGCACACAAAGTCAGTAATTGCATCAAACACTTATAAAGTCCAGTCTCATATATCAGAGATCAATTTTTTTGTTTTTGTTTTTTGTTTTGGACAAACCGAAATCGCGGAATTCTGCCCAGACGCGGAACGTTTCTTTTCATATTCTTTTTATTGTGAAAACATTTTCTGCAAAGATCTGAATTTCATATGCATGCCTAATGTGTAAAATGGCAGTAGAATTCAAAACTTAATATAAATGCGTAAACATGCTTAAAAAGCAATAATTTCAGAAAGTCTGAAGTCTACATGTGATAGTATCACTCTGATTCTGTCCCTATGCACTTAAGTCATCTTTTAAAATTGAAACAGAAATCAGTTATGGGAAGCCTTCTTTTTTTTCCCACAAAGACTTCTGAAGGCTGTGTATCTTTCACAAAGCTGTATATCTACTGTTCAGGTTTTCTGTAAACATATATCTTGTGTGTATCTTTCACAAAGCTGTATATCTACTGTTCAGGTGTTTTCTGTTAAAACACTATATCTTGTGTGTATCTTTCACAAAGCTGTATATCTACTGTTCAGGTTTTCTGTAAACATATATCTTGTGCTGTCTTTGCTGACAACTCCAGGAATCTTTTGTTGATTTGACGATTACATCTGGCTGGCCTTCTTCAGTCGATGAATTCTCCGATTTGAGATTTCAAACCTATTCTTGATTTACACCTTTCTCACAGACGCTGCATGGAAAGTACGGCACTGGCTGCTGCTTCCTCTGGCTGACTCTGCTGACTACAATAAAGTATAACATTGATAATGATGATAACAGAAAAAAGGCAATGACAACAACAACAAAAAAGTCAGTTTCATCTCTGAAAGGCTGGGTATTTTTCACAATGTTTTACATACTTTGTCATAGCTCTCCTGCCTCGGACGACTCACAAACAAAACAAAACAAAATGACTCACATTTACTTCAAGGCTTCAAGTTCAAACTGGTCATAGCCACAGGCACAGGAACCACAGACGTAGGCTGACTAATAAACTGAAGCGGGGTGCCCAACGGCACCGCCAAAGCTGCTGTGGCAGGTGTCTGACCATGACCTTTAGGGGCAGCTACAGTGACGGCCTTGACCTGTGTAGACAACCGGTTGCCGGGCAGGAGGCGGGAGGTGGGAAGCGTTGTGGTGAGACGAGGGGTGATGGGGAGAGAGGGAGTGTGGAGAGAGAGCTGATCGGTGAGAGAAGTTGTGTCTTTAGCGCAAACAAAGGCGGGTGAGGACGATCCTGACGATGAAGATGAAGCACCGACATTGTGGGCATTGACAGGAGGAGACACGACCGTGGCAGACATGGTGACAGGAGATGGGGCAGGGGCACTGAACTCTGTAGAGGGATGCTGCATGGTAGTGTGGTTCCGTAAGCGGGAGCAGACCGGTAGCTTTTACCACACATGCAGCGGTACGACTTTTTCACTCTGAAAACACAGTTCTCCAATAACCCATAAAGTCATAGAGGAGTGAGGTGGTGGGACATCAACTTTTATTGGGCCAGCATTAAGGTGGTGGGACATCAACTTTTATTGGGGCCAGCATCAAGGTGTGGGGACATCAACTTTTATTGGGCCAGCATTAAGGTGGTAGGGACATCAACTTTTAGTGGGGCCAGCATTAAGGTGGTAGGGACATCAACTTTTATTGGGGCCAGCATCAAGGTGGTAGGGACATCAACTTTTATTGGGGCCAGCATCAAGGTGGTAGGGACATCAACTTTTATTGGGGCCAGCATTAAGGTGGTGGGGACATCAACTTTTATTGGGGCCAGCATCAAGGTGGTAGGGACATCAACTTTTATTGGGGCCAGCATCAAGGTGGTGGGACATCAACTTTTATTGGGGCCAGCATCAAGGTGGTAGGGACATCAACTTTTATTGGGGCCAGCATTAAGGTGGTAGGGACATCAACTTTTATTGGGGCCAGCATTAAGGTGGTAGGGACATCAACTTTTATTGGGGCCAGCATTAAGTGTGGTAGGGACATCAACTTTTATTGGGGCCAGCATTAAGGTGGTAGGGACATCAACTTTTATTGGGGCCAGCGATTAAGGTGGTAGGGACATCAACTTTTATTGGGGCCAGCATTAAGGTGGTAGGGACATCAACTTTTGTGGGCCAGCATCAAGGTGGTAGGGACATCAACTTTTCGTGGGGCCAGCATCAAGGTGGTAGGGACATCAACTTTTATTGGGGCCAGCATCAAGGTGGTAGGGACATCAACTTTTATTGGGGCCAGCATTAAGGTGGTGGGGACATCAACTTTTATTGGGGCCAGCATTAAGGTGGTAGGGACATCAACTTTTCGAGGGGCCAGCATTAAGGGGTAGGGACATCAACTTTTATTGGGGCCAGCATTAAGGAAGTAGGGACATCAACTTTTCGTGGGGCCAGCATTAAGGAAGTAGGGACATCAACTTTTAGTGGGGCCAGCATTAAAGGGGTAGGGACATCAACTTTTCATGGGGCCAGCATTACAGTGATAGTGACTTCAACTTTTCGTGGGGCCAGCAATAAGATGGTATGGACTTCAACTTTTCGTGAGACCTGCATTAATTGGGTAGGGGCCTCAACTTTTTGTGGGGCCAGCATTAACTTGATGGCGATGCTCTGCAGTTATAGCTGCAGGATGTTACGTATTTTTTTTACCGAGACTATGCGTATACTATAAGTTAATAACGGAGATTATACTGACAGCAGAGTTTAACCATTTTTCTAAGTAGGTTTCTGTCCCTTTGACTGTAGGAAACTGTTGGAACTCTATTTTTTAGCTTGTTTTAGCTGTACCCGAAACAGAAATTTCAAAGTGTCAAAAGACTACGCCTGTATTTAATCATTTTTGGGACAAAATATTCATAAAAGCCAAACTCATAGTGACTTCCAGTGAAGAATGTATATCCTGTGACATGCTCAGTGCAGTTTTGTGACATGGATATTTAAAAGATTACAAGCAGCAGTTTGATAAGTCATATGTGTGTACATCTGGAACTTTTCTTTTTTTGCTATTTGTATGCCTTTTACAATGGTAAACCAGAAAAAAATGAAAGCATGCATAAACTAGCTGTCAGCACAGTTACAAAGTAGACATAATGACCTTTTAAAACATATATAACAGGATAGGTTTATTATTGTTGGATATTCTCCATAATTTTTTTAAAAAGTACCAAAAACTGTGCGTCTCGTGAGTTTCAGCAGCAATTTTAGGGCGCGTCTCCAAAGAGTTAAGGTGGTAGGGACTTCAGAACTTTTTGTGGGGCCAGCATTATAAGGGCAGAGCCCACTTCCTCTCCCTGTGTTTTCCCCTGTCTCTGAACAGGGTCAGGAACACATTCACATCTTTTGAACTGAACTGAATAGACTGAGGACTACGTGCACAAGGTTCTTTTCTTCTGGCAGCGAGACCGAAAACAGCTCTACAGCTTTGAAGTGGGTGGTTCAGATTCCTGTTCTCTATCCACCTACTGCAAAACTTAACCCTTTCACTCCCTCCCCCTATCCACCAGTTCTTGCAGGAAGCTGGTGAATACGGTGAGGGAGTGAAAAAGGGTTAGGTTTTTGCAGCTTATGGACAGGCTGTGGTAGTGAAAGGATTAACACTCTGACTCCCTCATTCAGGCTGAGGAAGTCAAAGGGTTAAGTTATTGCTTTGCTAATATGGTTGACAAAGCAGGATGGTGCTGGACAGGGTGTGGAAGTCACAGTTAACAAAGCAGGATGGTGCTGGACAGGGTGTGGGAGTCACGGTTAACAAAGCAGGATGGTGCTGGACAGGGTGTGGAAGTCACAGTTAACAAAGCAGGATGGTGCTGGACAGGGTGTGGGAGTCACAGTTAACAAAGCAGGATGGTACTGGACAGGGTGTGGGAGTCACGGTTAACAAAGCAGGATGGTGCTGGACAGGGTGTGGAAGTCACAGTTAACAAAGCAGGATGGTGCTGGACAGGATGTGGAAGTCACGGTTAACAAAGCAGGATGGTGCTGGACAGGGTGTGGAAGTCACAGTTAACAAAGCAGGATGGTGCTGGACAGGATGTGGAAGTCACAGTTAACAAAGCAGGATGGTGCTGGACAGGATGTGGAAGTCACAGTTAACAAAGCAGGATGGTGCTGGACAGGATGTGGAAGTCACGGTTAACAAAGCAGGATGGTGCTGGACAGGGTGTGGAAGTCACAGTTAACAAAGCAGGCAGGTGCTGGACAGGATGTGGAAGTCACAGTTAACAAAGCAGGATGGTGCTGGACAGGGTGTGGGAGTCACAGTTAACAAAGCAGGATGGTGCTGGACAGGGTGTGGGAGTCACAGTTAACAAAGCAGGCTGGTACTGGACAGGGTGTGGGAGTCACAGTTAACAAAGCAGGATGGTGCTGGACAGGGTGTGGGAGTCACAGTTAACAAAGCAGGATGGTGCTGGACAGGGTGTGGGAGTCACAGTTAACAAAGCAGGATGGTGCTGGACAGGGTGTGGGAGTCACAGTTAACAAAGCAGGCTGGTACTGGACAGGGTGTGGGAGTCACAGTTAACAAAGCAGGCTGGTGCTGGACAGGGTGTGGAAGTCACAGTTAACAAAGCAGGCAGGTGCTGGACAGGGTGTGGAAGTCACAGTTAACAAAGCAGGCTGGTACTGGACAGGGTGTGGGAGTCACAGTTAACAAAGCAGGATGGTACTGGACAGGGTGTGGGAGTCACAGTTAACAAAGCAGGATGGTACTGGACAGGGTGTGGAAGTCACGGTTAACAAAGCAGGATGGTGCTGGACAGGGTGTGGAAGTCACAGTTAACAAAGCAGGCTGGTACTGGACAGGGTGTGGGAGTCACAGTTAACAAAGCAGGCTGGTGCTGGACAGGGTGTGGAAGTCACAGTTAACAAAGCAGGGTGGTGCTGGACAGGGTGTGGGAGTCACAGTTAACAAAGCAGGCTGGTACTGGACAGGGTGTGGGAGTCACGGTTAACAAAGCAGGATGGTGCTGGACAGGGTGTGGGAGTCACAGTTAACAAAGCAGGCTGGTACTGGACAGGGTGTGGGCACGGCTGTGCAAAACTGGCCAAATTGTTCTCTTTAGTTTACCTGCAGACGGCAGCTGTAGGCCTGCAAAGCCTGGCATTCCAGAGTGGGGGAAGGGGTGGGATGCGGGGTCGAGATAGGGTCACGGCAGTAGCTGCGGATGAATCCCTTCTTTGTCTGTATTAAAACTTGATCATTTTACCCGATCTTCTCCTGCCTGTAGACACGGAACCTAAGATATCTGGATGTTGATTTTTTGTGATTTACAAGTTTGTTCTAAGTGCCTGCGTTACGTCTAAGAATTAGAATTTGTACCATTGACTGAAGTTTGCAATCTACAAACTTTTGCAGTGACTATGTGTTCAGCTGCTGTGCTTTTTTGTTAAAACGTGTATTCTTCACGTGTTGAAACTTCTAATTCCACTGATGCTGATTTTTTGTTCCCCCCCCCCCCCCCTTTTTTTTTTTTTATCGTTTTCTCATCCTTTTGTTCTCGTTTTATTTCATCTTTTTTTTTTTTTTTTGACGTTGACTTGGAGACTGGTTTCCAAATATATATGTGATGCTGAAGTGTTGAGGTGTATGAAGTCAAGTGAAAGTTTAAGAATAAGTTACTCACTATAATCTGCTTTGAACATCACATCATTCAGTCTTGTACTCAGAGCACTGTTGTGAGAGAACTGAACAGTTTTGTTGTTTTGATTGTAGTTCTTTCCTTACGTATTAGTGTTAAGTGTTGTGTGTATAATTGAACAATGGCTGTTGTTTATGAACACACTGCATTTTTGCACAATGAGAGACTTCAATCTTTGTGTCGAGCATGTGGTGGGCGTTCCAGCAAAAACAAAACAAACAACAACAACAAAGCCCAGGGCTCCCATTCTCTGTCAGTATGTGCTCATAGTGCTATGCACGGCTGAGAAAACTGAAGATGTCGTCTGTTTCATCGAAAACAATAATGAAAACCAGTCTGTCTGATGTGGAGAAGGCGGCACCGATGTGGGTTAACTTTGATGCAGCCTTGTCTGTTCACCAGTGTTCCGTTTGCTCCGTGTTTGTCTGTCAAACAAAGGGAGGAAGGCCAGCCAAGAGAAAGAGAAGCTCACAACAAATTGACTGACATGTGCAGTTGAGTGTACACTATTCCTTACTGTATTAAAACTTCAACCTGCATTCAACACACACCCGGCAGTGTGTGATGACCAACCTCTTGACCCCAATTCAGTGGAGTAATTAAAACGCGCATCTCTCCTCTCAGGTTCAGGTCGAAAACTTTCAAGTAAGTGGAGGTGCACGCTGGCATGCTGTAGTTTGTGTGGCATGTTGTCCTGTGTGCATAGAAACTGTCAGGACTGCAATAACGGCGGTTTAAAACAGCACAATTTTGTGAAATCGGAAATTATCCGTCTCCGTACTTGTGACTGTGCATGTATTTGAACTAACACTGCAGTCTGCTTTGCCAGTCAAACATATTCGTGTTTGGTGTCATTTTAAAGCTCGTGGTTCTGGCCATCCAGCTATCTACAATACACTCTAGTTTGGCCAAAGCGCTTAAAAAAATGTAGCATTTGAAGTCATACCCATTTCCCCCAGTTAAATGCCAGATGTCAGCTATGGCTGCTGACAGGCGAGATATAAACAATCTGCCCAGGGAAGGCAGGCATCATGGTCGGGTCACGCATAGGTCAGCGCGCTCGGCTCAGCAACTAAAGGGAAGGGTTGGAACAGCAGTGTGGGAGACACGGTTAACAAAGCAGGCAGGTGCTGGACAGGGTGTGGGAGTCACGGTTAACAAAGCAGGATGGTGCTGGACAGGGTGTGGAAGTCACAGTTAACAAAGCAGGATGGTGCTGGACAGGGTGTGGGAGTCACAGTTAACAAAGCAGGATGGTGCTGGACAGGGTGTGGGAGTCACAGTTAACAAAGCAGGATGGTGCTGGACAGGGTGTGGGAGTCACAGTTAACAAAGCAGGATGGTGCTGGACAGGGTGTGGGAGTCACAGTTAACAAAGCAGGATGGTGCTGGACAGGGTGTGGGAGTCACAGTTAACAAAGCAGGATGGTGCTGGACAGGGTATGGGAGTCACGGATAACAAAGCAGGCTGGTACTGGACAGGGTGTGGGAGACACGGTTAACAAAGCAGGATGGTGCTGGACAGGGTGTGGGAGTCACAGTTAACAAAGCAGGATGGTGCTGGACAGGATGTGGGAGTCACGGTTAACAAAGCAGGATGGTGCTGGACAGGATGTGGAAGTCACAGTTAACAAAGCAGGATGGTGCTGGACAGGGTGTGGGAGTCACAGTTAACAAAGCAGGATGGTGCTGGACAGGGTGTGGGAGTCACAGTTAACAAAGCAGGATGGTGCTGGACAGGGTGTGGGAGTCACGGTTAACAAAGCAGGATGGTGCTGGACAGGGTGTGGAAGTCACGGTTAACAAAGCAGGATGGTGCTGGACAGGGTGTGGGAGTCACAGTTAACAAAGCAGGATGGTGCTGGACAGGGTGTGGGAGTCACGGTTAACAAAGCAGGATGGTGCTGGACAGGGTGTGGGAGTCACGGTTAACAAAGCAGGCAGGTGCTGGACAGGGTGTGGGAGTCACGGTTAACAAAGCAGGATGGTGCTGGACAGGGTGTGGGAGTCACAGTTAACAAAGCAGGATGGTGCTGGACAGGGTGTGGGAGTCACGGTTAACAAAGCAGGATGGTGCTGGACAGGGTGTGGAAGTCACGGTTAACAAAGCAGGATGGTGCTGGACAGGGTGTGGGAGTCACAGTTAACAAAGCAGGATGGTGCTGGACAGGGTGTGGGAGTCACGGTTAACAAAGCAGGATGGTGCTGGACAGGGTGTGGGAGTCACGGTTAACAAAGCAGGCAGGTGCTGGACAGGGTGTGGGAGTCACGGTTAACAAAGCAGGCAGGTGCTGGACAGGGTGTGGGAGTCACGGTTAACAAAGCAGGATGGTGCTGGACAGGGTGTGGGAGTCACAGTTAACAAAGCAGGATGGTGCTGGACAGGGTGTGGGAGTCACGGTTAACAAAGCAGGCAGGTGCTGGACAGGGTGTGGGAGTCACGGTTAACAAAGCAGGATGGTGCTGGACAGGGTGTGGAAGTCAAAAGGTTAATTTTTTGCTTTGGTTAACGGTAACAAAGCAGCATGCTGGTGGACAGTGTGCGGGATTCAAAGGGTTAAGTTTTTGTGTGCTAATACAGTTGACAAAGCAGGATGCTGGTGGACAGGGTGCGGGAGTCAAGGTTAAAGCCTGATTCCAGTCAGTCAAAGGGTTAAAGCAAGATTCCCAATCAACAAAGGGTTAAAGCATGACTTCCAGTCAGACAAAGGGTTAAAGCATGACTCCCAGTCAGACAAAGGGTTAAAGCACGATTCCCAGTCAGACAAAGGGTTAAAGCATGATCCCAGTCAGACAAAGGTTAAAGCACGATTCCCAGTCAGACAAAAGGTTAAAGATTGATTCCCAGTCAGACAAAGGTTAAAGCAAGATTCCCTGTCAGACAAAGGGTTAAAGCGGATTCCCAGACAGACAAAGGGTTAAAGCAGGATTCCCAGTCAGACAAAGGGTTAAAGCAAGATTCCCAGTCAGACAAAGGGTTAATGCAGGATTCCCAGTCAGACAAGGGTTAATGCAGGATTCCCAGTCAGACAAAGGGTTAAAGCATGATTCCCAGTCAAAGGGTTAAAGCATGATTCCCAGTCAAACAAGGGTTAAAGCAAGATTCCCAGTCAGACAAAGGGTTAAAGCATGATTCCAGTCAGACAAAGGGTTAAAGCAGATTCCCAGTCAGACAAAGGGTTAAAGCAAGATTCCCAGTCAAAGGGTTAAAGCATGACACCCAGTCAGACAAAGGGTTAAAGCAAGATTCCCAGTCAGAAAAAGGGTTAAAGCATGACTCCCAGTCAGACAAAGGGTTAAAGCACGATTCCCAGTCAGACAAAGGGTTAAAGATTGATTCCCAGTCAGACAAAGGGTTAAAGCAGGATTCCCAGTCAAAGGGTTAAAACATGATTCCCAGTCAGACAACATGTTAAAGCAGGATTCCCAGTCAGACAAAGGGTTAAAGCAGGATTCCCAGTCAGACAAAGGGTTCAAGCAGGATTCCCAGTCAGGCAAAGGGTTAAAGCAGGATTCCCAGTCAGACAAAGGGTTCAAGCAGGATTCCCAGTCAGACAAAGGGTTCAAGCAGGATTCCCAGTCAGGCAAAGGGTTAAAGCAGGATTCCCAGTCAAAGGTTCAAGCAGGATTCCCAGTCAGGCAAAGGGTTAAAGCAGGATTCCCAGTCAGACAAAGGGTTCAACTTCAAGCAGGATTCCCAGTCAGGCAAAGGGTTAAAGCAGGATTCCCAGTCAAAGGTTAAAGCAGGATTCCCAGTCAGTCAAAGGGTTAAAGCAGGATTCCCAGTCAGACAAAAGGTTCAAGCAGGATTCCCAGTCAGGCAAAGGGTTAAAGCAGGATTCCCAGTCAGACAAAGGGTTCAAGCAGGATTCCCAGTCAGGCAAAGGGTTAAAGCAGGATTCCCAGTCAAAGGGTTCAAGCAGGATTCCCAGTCAGGCAAAGGGTTAAAGCAGGATTCCCAGTCAGACAAAGGGTTCAACTTCAAGCAGGATTCCCAGTCAGGCAAAGGGTTAAAGCAGGATTCCCAGTCAAAGGTTAAAGCAGGATTCCCAGTCAGTCAAAGGGTTAAAGCAGGATTCCCAGTCAGACAAAAGGTTCAAGCAGGATTCCCAGTCAGGCAAAGGGTTAAAGCAGGATTCCCAGTCAGACAAAGGGTTCAAGCAGGATTCCCAGTCAGGCAAAGGGTTTTAAAGCAGGATTCCCAGTCAAAGGTTAAAGCAGGATTCCCAGTCAAAGGTTAAAGCAGGATTCCCAGTCAGACAAAGGGTTAAAGCAGGATTCCCAGTCAGACAAAGGGTTAAAGCAGGATTCCCAGTCAGACAAAGGGTTAAAGCAGGATTCCCAGTCAGATATGCACATTCCTCCCATTATAAGGTCCCAAGACCCAAGCAGTCACAATGGACAGTGACGGTGTGTAACATTTTGAGCCTGGTGGTTCAAATGCTGACTGTTCGGCCAGTTTTATGTGTGTGTGTGTGTGTGTGTGGTGTGTGTGTGTGTGTGTTGTGTGTTGTGTGTGTGTGTGGTGTGTGTTGTGTGTGTGTGTGTGTGTGTGTGTGTGTGTTGTGTGTGTGTTAGTGTGTGTGTAGTAGTGTGGTGTGTGTGTGTGTGTGTAGTGTGTGTGTGTGTGTGTTAGTGTGTGTTAGTGTGTGTGTTGTAGTGTGTGTGTGTGTGTGTGTGTTAGTGTTGTGTTGTGTGTGTGTTAGTGTGTGTTAGTGTGGTGTTGTGCTTGCATGCATATGTGTGTACATGAGTATATCCGTATGTGTGTGTACTTGCGTATGTATCATGTGTATTGTTGTGTGTGTGTTGTGTGTGTTATGCATTGTTGTGTGTGTGTGTGTGTGTGTGTGTGTGTGTGTGTGTGCGTGTGTTTGTGTGTGTGCATGCATGCATATGTGTGTACATGAGTATGTGTGTGTACGTGCGTATGTGTGTGTGCATGCATGCGTATATGCGTGCATGCATGCGTATATGCATGTGTGCGTGCGTGTGTGTGTGTGTGTGGTGGTGGTCTTTGATTTAATGTCTATTCACTAAAGTGATTTTAGACCAAAACAAAAAACAAAAAAAAACAAAAAAAAGGGGAAAGGGGGGGGGGGGGGGAGTGATAGAGGAGGAGTGAAGAAGATATTTGAAAATTGTCAATTTTGAATTTGAGAAAAGATGATCCAGAAAACAACTGTTTTGAAGAGGGGAAGGTAAAACTAACAAATAATGTTACCATAATTATCGATTTAAACAAACAAACTGACAAACAAAATTAGTAAATATCCGGAAGAAATGAATAAAAAGTAAAACTAATAATTGACTAACCACAACAATGAACAAGTCAAATAACATTTTAAAGGTAATTCGCTATAGGACTTTTTGACAGGCTAACAAAAAAATCATTCAGTAATGATGATGAGGCAAATATGTCAGAAACTGTACTCACAGATAGTGTTGGAATATGTCGTTTTACCCTAACGCAAGAAAGAATATGACTATGTGTTATCTTCTTTCCACACAGACACACTATGTTATTGGTATATTTTGTTTTGAATGCATCAAGTTTCCATCTGTACATAAGGGACTGTATAGTTCTGCTGGCATGAAGCTGCTTAAGTATTTTGCTAACTTCAAAGTTCATGTGACATTTATCATACTTTTTCTGTTTTAATTGGAACTGCTTCCAGACGTAGTTGTCCACTAAAGTGTAATTCTCGTGCAACGAGAGAGAAAGCTGGATATTGTTTGAATCTGGTGAGTTATTAGCTCCCCGTTTGGCAGCCCTGTCAACTTTATTATTATAACTAAAAGAACTATGAGAAGGTATCCAGCAGAAAGTAATATCAGTGCCTCTGAAAGATAAATTATGAATCAAGTGACTTATTTCCAGAATCATTTCTGATCTTGTTTGTAATTTTGATAATTCAAGAGCCTGAAGTACTGATTTTGAATCAACGCAAAGAAGTATCTGAAAAATTGTCCTAGGAAGACTTATCAGAAAGTTTAAAGCCATTAATATTGCAAAGAGTTCAGCTGTAAAGATAGATTTATCAAGTCCTATGTAGAAAGATTTTTCAATTTTGAGAGCAGGTATTAAAAACGCTGAGCCTGCTTTTCTTTCAATTACTGACCCATCAGTGTAAATTTTCAAATGATCAGAATATACGTCGTTTATTATTTATATGACATTTAACCTGACTAGCCAGTAAGTTTATATTGTCTCCTTTTTTTAAATTAGTGTGGTGTACGTCAAATCGTGCTCTTTGGAGTTCCCAACTGGGTACTGGCGAAAAGGAAGGTCGTATAGATACAGGATCTACGTCTAGATCAATTCCTGAGCCTTTCATGACGTCAGATGTGTATGTTGCAAGTGTGACCATGAAGATATTGATTTAGCTCGTTTTGGAAAGTCGGTATCTGATCTCAGTTTAATTTCTGTTTCTGAGATGTTTTCTACGGTAGTGTTTCTTAACAAAAATTTAGTAGAAGCGACTTTCCTTTGCTCATCAAGTGGCAACAATTTGATTTCATTATATGTCCGAAGACAGGAAGCATGCATTGGAAGACCCAGTGCAAGTTTGAAAACCTTTACAATCTATGCTCTGCAGTTTTTTTAGTAAGTGTTTCGGTGCACTGAAGAAGATTTCTTGAGCATAGGTTAATTTAGATCTAACAAGCGATTTACAAAGATGAACAAGTGTTGATGAATCTTGACCCCATGTCTGTTTGCGAACTATTTTTATGAAATTTAAACTTTTTTGAGCTTTGGTTAATAAGTATTCAATATGCTGATTCCAAGATAATTTTGCTGTAAGGAAAACTCCTAAGAATTTAATCGACTCGTTAAACTGAAGAAGAGTATCTCCCAGTTTGAAAGTGGGAATATTTACTGGGTTAGCTCCATTATTAAATAAAACTATTTTTGTTTTTTCCAGGGATCGATGTAACCCATTTTCTACCATGTATCGCGCTATTTTATCAAGTTCTAATTGGTAGCATTTGCGTGTATAATTGATACAGCGCAAAGGAGTTTTCTTTTTCATATTTACCTGCATCCACATGCATAAATCGTCAGCATATTGAGCTAAAACTACATGCTTAGATACTTTACTGGGTAAGTCATGCATTAATATCATGAAAAGAAGGGGAGCTATAACGGATCCCTGGGGATACCCATTTGAAGAATTCGTTTCGTGGAATATACATTTTCAATCCTCGTTTGAAATACTCTGTTTTCTAAGAAACACTTAACATAGCCAAAAATGTGACCTGTCAGCCCAATACTTTTAAATTTGAATAACAATCGGGAGTGCCACACTTGATCGTATGCTTTCGTTATATCAAAAAATGTAGCTAAAACACATTGACGTCTTGCAAATTGTTGTTTTATATTAGTAGTTAGCTTTGTTAGGATCTCTACTGGTGACCTGCCTTTTCGAAATCCTGCCTGATTTACTGGTATTATTTTATTCTTTTCACAATAGTGCATCAGTCTCTTTAAGATTATTTTCTCCATTAGTTTACATACATGTGATGTTAATGCAATTGGCCTGTAGTTTTTCAAATCGTATTACATTTACCTGGTTTTAATACAGGAACCACTATTGTTTCTTTCCAGTTGTTAGGCATTATCCCACTATTCCAGCATTTTGGAAATATGTCATGTAGCAAGATTATAAAATTTTCTGGTAAATTTTTCAGCATCTCATTGGAAATTGCATCTAGTCCAACTGACGTTTTTTTACTTGGAAGGGACTGAATGGCATCTTTTAATTCTTGAAGTGTGAGTGATGCATTTATGTAGTGAGTATTGTCAGAGGCAGGGTCCTTATATACATCTTTCTTTTCATCTCGTTCCCTATAATTTCTATCAGAGACAGGGAGTCCTTCTACACGACAGGCCTCAGCAAACACGTCTGCAAAAGCTTCTGCTTTTTCCAATGAGCTAGGAATAGGGTTATTTTCTAGCTTTACTGGAATTGATGGCAACTTAATCCCGTTTTTCATTAATTTTAGTTTTTCCCAAATCTTTATCGTGTCTTTGTGGATATTTACTTCACATTTACAAAAAGATGTCCAGTGTTGTTCTTTGGCTTGCTCTATGATTCTGTTACACTTAATGTTGGCACTTTTCATCGCTGTATGATTTTCAGGTGACCTGTTTGCTAAATAAATTTTGTATTTTTCTTTCTTTTCGTTCACTGCCTTTTGACAGTCCTCATTCCACCAGACATTTCCATGATGTTTTCCTATTTTTGACACTGTAAGTTTTGGAATTGAAATGTTAGCAGCCCTTAAGAGTGAGTTACAGAAAACTTCGTACGTTTCGTTTATGTTCATTGCTTCAGATAGATCTGTTCTTGTCTTTCAAGGATTGCCTTAAAACTGATCCAGTCAGCGTTTTTATAATTAAACTTGGGTAAACTATCTTGTGGTATGGCGTCTATTTCTGTAGTATGGTTTAGGGTCAGACGTATGGGGATGTGATCTGATCCCAACAAGTCATCCTCTGTTTGCCATGTGGCGTTTGGGGCTAGGGATGGTGAGATTAAAGTAAGGTCGATAGCTGTGGGTCTGTGGGTTGGTATATCGGGGATCCGGGTAACGTGTCCGTTGTTAAGTAAATATAAATTGGAATCTACAATATTTTCAATCAACCTGTTGCTTGTTATGTTTGTACAATACTTTTCCCAAAATGGGGCATGTGCATTAAAATCACCTCCAATTATCCACTTGTCGTCCTGATCTTGAAAGTGTTTTAACCATTCAGTGTTCACAGAGTCTGGGCCTCTTGGTAAGTATACAGAGGCCATATTCACAACTAACGATGAGGAAAATTTTATAATGATTGCACATGATGAAATAAATGCGGTAGATTTAGGTACTGGCGATGATCGTTCACAATAGTTCAGTCCTTCACGAATGTATATAGCTGTTTGTATACGGCCACCGTCATTTACAGAGTCACATATTGGTGGATAATAAAAACCGGATATTTTAGGTAATTTGGTTTTGATGGTATTCAGCGATTGTAGGAGCATGACATGGACGTTTCTAGAAGATAGATAGTTACTCAAATATGAGATGTTTTTAACAATGGAACGTGCGTTCCACTGAAAAATGTTGATATCACTTACTACACACGTCTTCATGAGGAACGGTTGAATAACTTTAGAACAATATGGTAAGTTTATATAGATTTCATTTAACTTTGAATTAAAAGGTACAAATAGGATAAAAATGAAGTATGTGAACAAGAAAATAATTAAGTAAAACAATATAGCTGAGAACTGAACGAAGAGAAACTGAATCTGGGCTGAATCTAAAATGACCAAGGAGAGAAGAAAAACGGAGATTGAAAGCCGGGTCTTTGTTGATGTCGTTGTCGGTTTGATCTCCTCCTCGGTTTTTCCCAGAAAAGCTGATGGATTTGCCTCCCTAAGTTTCTGGCCAGAACGCTCGCCCCTCTGATGGTTGGATGGACGTCGTCCTGGCTGACTTGAGTGTGACTGATAGTTTGAAGATTGTCATTGTTGACGTATTCGACACTCGCTGCTTTAAGAAGTCGCACTTTTGTTAGGGCATTTAGGAGCTCTCTTTTAGCGTTTAGGTGTTTGTCCTCACAGGAGCTACCTGACTTAAAACTACCCTGGCTTTTGGAAATTGGGTCTTGATAGTTTTCACACAGGTGTCAAGAGTTGTGCTACATTCAGTGGGCTCCTTTGTTGTGTGTGTGTGTGTGGTGTGTGTGGTGTGTGGGGTTGTGGTGTTGTTTGTGTTGTGTGTGTGCGCGCCGCGTGTTGCATTGATGTGTGTGTGTGTGTGTGGTACGTGTTGTGTTTGTTTGTGTGATGTGGTGCATGTGCATGTATGTGTCGCGTGTGTGGTGTGTGTGTGTGTGTGTGTGTGTGCGTGCGTGCGGCGTGCGTGCGTGCGTGCGTGCGTGTGTGTGTGTGTGTGTGTGTGTGTGTGTGTGTGTGTGTGTGTGTGTGTGTGTGTGTGCGTTAGCACTAGTATAATACATTATTTTCTCAGGCATCTCAATTCTATACGGGAATGTTTCACTTTGTGAAAATTGTCTGTTAGGGTGGGAGATGTTTTTCTGTGAGTATGGGGAGTGTTTTTGATCAACTGGTGCCTTAGACTGCATAAGAAACCTATCAGCAAATATGTGAGACTGTCACACTGGAACTTGCCATTTGAAAGAACCATATTCTTTCTCCTTCCTACTCTCTCTCTGCCTCTCTAAAAGTCTCTTTCTCTCCGTCTCTCTCTCTCTGCTTCTCTCTCTCTCTCCTCTCTCTCTCTCTCTTTGTCTCTCTCTCTCCTCCTCTCTCTGTGTCTCTCTCTGTGTCACTGTCTCTCTCTGTGTCTCTCTCTCACTCACTCTCTCTCTCTCTCCCCCCCCCCTCTCTGTGTGTCTCTGTCTCGTTCTCTCTCACTCTCTCTGTCTCTCTAACTCTCTCTCTCTGTCTCTCTCTTTCACTCTCTCTCTGTCTCTCTCACACTCATTCTCTCTGTGTCTCTGTCTCTCTCACTCACTCTCTCTCTCCCCCCCTCTCTGTGTGTCTCTCTCTCTCTCGCTCTCATTCACTCTCTCTCTCTCTCTCTCTCTGTCTCCCTCTCTCTCTCACTCACTCTCTCTCTGTGTCTCTGTCTCTCTCCCTCACTCAATCTCTCTCTCTCTCTCTCTCTCTCTCTCTCTCACACAGTCCAAAGGACATTGACATGATGTGTTCAGGGCACCATTGGTGTTCTAATTAAAACATCTGAAAAACCTACTTTGGTACTATCTTGTGGATAAAGGATGGAGATTCTAACAATCTTTTACATCAACATAGAACTGCAAGAGCCTGAACCCCCTTTGTTGTGTATGCGCGCGAAGAACATCAAATGCCGCATGTTACAGATCCTGGAAGCCATGTCAGCGTTTGATGGTTAGGAAAACATGAAAACACAAAGTACACCCCTGAAACACTGAATGACTGCATTAACTCTTTGGCGTCTTCATGGCAGTCTGCTGCCGCCCATCTATACAGCAATCTTAGTCGTGACGGCAGGCTGGTGCCGTCGGAAAATGCCTTTTTTTATTTATTTATAACATGAACAGTATTCGAGGGAGATAACTCCTGAAAGTCAAAGTATAATCATCTATGCATCGATTGCTTCCCTTAGACCATATCTAATCATCATACAGTCTTTGTTTTAACGAAGTTTATAGAGTCAGTAAGCGACGCTGGATTCACCTATTTTCAAAATGGCGGCAAGGCGACTTCGAAACTGGCGTATGTTTTCTGTGCAAGAGGTGATTGATATCATCCAAGCTGAAGGATCTGATGATGAATTAGATCTTGTTGGTGAATTATCTGTCGAAGATAGGGATGATTTGTTGGATTCAGATACGAGTTTGTCCCTAGCATTGGCTTAAGTGACATCGCTCTGTGGTCGATCATGTGGTTCAAAACTGTTGTTCGGAATGCTGTTTGGATACCCTAATTGGAGTAATTTCTACATTCAAGTGGGAAATCAGCACACAAATTGTAAGTAGAATCTAATGTAGCAAGGTTCTGATTTCTTTTGCACTTTACTGTTTGTTTCTATCTTGTCTGGTTATTTTGTAATATTTTTTTTAAAAATGGCCGAAAACATGCGATTTCAGGGGTCGACAAGCACTATTTGACCGCGACTCCATTGAGTTAATGGTTGAGGGTTGGTAAGGGACAAGGTCAAACCCATTCTTAAAAACGTCTTATGTTCAGTCACACCCACAACTAGCAGCTCAACAACACAACAAATTTTTTCTCTATCTGTTGTAATTACTGTCAGATAGGTGATTTGGATCAATACGTTTGTCCCCCCCCCCCAAAAAAAAAAAACAACAACAACAAAACAAAAAAAACAAAACAAAAAAACAAACAAAAACAAACCCACACACTCCTGCCCACATACAAACCAAAAACAACACATTTTTTTCACTACTCACTTAGAGACTTCATTCTTGTGACCGTGTCGGGCGTGGTACTTGATGCCGTTCACATTCTTGTATTTTTTGTTGCAGCCTGGTATGGGACAGCTGTATGGCCTGTCTCCATCCGTGTCGCGTTCTCGACCACCCATCATGTTGAGGATTACGTTCGTGGGAAAGTCTTCCTTTGTGGTCCACGAATCGTCACTATCATCATCATCACTCTTAATGGATTCGTCTTCCACCTCGCTCTCTGCAACAGGTAAGTTCACTGAATCATCGTCGTCGTCTAACTAGTTAGTGGCTGGCTGGCTCTTAGTAACTCATCCGTAGATTCACGTCTTTGAGTTTAGTTCCAGCCCACAATGTAAAACCTGGCCTGTTCGCTATTCTTAACCCTTTGACTCCCATATCCTGTCCACTGGCATCCAGCATTGTCAGCCATGTTAGCAAAGCAAAAACTTAACCCTTTAATTCCCTCACCCTATCCACCAGCTTCCTGTGGATAGGGTGAGGGAATTAAAGAGTTAACGTTTCACTGTTGGTGGATAGGGTGCGGGAGGCAAAGGGTTAATTCCCTGGTTGTTGTGATGGTTTCAGCTTTGTGTTTCATACAGAGGTCCTGATTCCCACCCCCCTTCCACCCCTCCTCACATTTTCAGAGCAAAACCTTAACCCTTTGACTCCTGCACCCTGTCCACCAGCATTCTGCACCATCAACCAACCAAGCAGAGCAAAAATTGAACCTTTTGACTCCCTCACCCTATCCACCAGCTTCCTGCAGGGAGGTGGTGGATAGGGTGAAGGAGTCAAAGCGTTCAGTTTTCGCATTGGTGGATACAGTGCAGGAGTCGAAGTGCAAATTTTCGGGCACTTTCTTGATCCATGTGACCCTTAGTGCCTAACCCTCCAAACTTCATGCTTTTGCAAGTCAACGGTCAACTTTTTTCTTCTTAATCCTTTTGACTTCCACACCTTACCCACCAACTGCAAAAACTTAACTTTTTGACTCTCTCACCCTATCCACCAGCTTCCCGCAGGAAGCTAGTGGTTTCAGCTTAGTGTTTCATACCCAGGTCCTGATTCCCATTCCCCTTCCACCCCTCCACACATTTCAGAGCAAAAACTTAACCCTTGGACTCCTGCACCTTGTCCACCAGCATTCTGCACTGTCAACCAACCAAGCAGAGCAAAAATTGAGCCTTCCTGCAGGAAGCTAGTGGATAGGATGAGGGAGTCAAAGGGTTAAGTCTTTGCTCTGCTAGCATGGTTGACAATGCAGGATGCTGGTGGACAGGGTGTGGGAATCAAAGAGTTAAGCACGGCACACAAATCCAAGATAATTTAGTTGGCCCTGCCCTGCCGGTTTTAAATAGCGCGCATCTTTCCCCTTCCCTTCCACTCCCCACACCCTTTTCACCCCTCCCGCTTGCCGTGTATAGCGTATTCAGCTTCCTTCTTTATCACTAGGGCTTGAGCACAAAGACGCGCTACAGAGATAAGACTTTGCCTGGCTAAAAATAGCATTCGCAGGCGATGACGGCTCGCAACTAAAGGGTATCAGAATGGTTGGGAAAATGCAGCCGTGTAAGGATCATCGCACTTACAGAGATTTCTTTTGTGCTCATTTCTTTTGTCCGTCCCATTTTCTACGCCACTTTAATGGCCACAGACTCTGGCACAGTTTTTATAAAAGGATGACGATGCCCATGAGAATGACAACCATGATGCTAAGGAGTTACATCTAGGCTTGAAAGACTGTGTGACAGGACTGTACTCTACGCTTACAATCATAATACATCTTGGCATCAATTAAGTTTGAGATATACAGGTTAGGTAAGGCCTCAGGACCTGGCCAGCTCAAGGGTTTTATGTGCATGCTTAAGGCTTGTGCCATGATCACCATACACGTGACGTCTGTGACGTTAGTGCATATGGAATTCGTTCTGAGCGTGGAGACGTCGTCTTGAGAAACTTAAACTGAAAGTGGAGTGAAACTATACAAAAACTGCAGAGATCAGAAAAACTGAGTAGCACCATCAGTGACACATCCATGAAGTGGATGAGACTCGACTGTGTTGACCCAGTCTTCGTAATGAGCCAACAATGCTCTCAACTCTGGGCTGGAGCCAGCAAGAGCCAAATGATTTTTGAAAGGACTGATGGGGATTCAAACCCACAACATTCCTGTTGTTCATCCACTGTGTTAACCACTACAACACAGTGACTAGTTGCTTTGATCGAAACTTGGTAACCATCTGATACACCGAAAAACCCAGGAAATTTTACACACATTTCTTCCCTCCCCCTGACACACCTCTCCAGTGAAATCATCTCCCTTTGAAACGAAAACAAAAAAAAAAAAAAAGAAGAAGAAAAGAGAATCAGTGTACTCATCTGTTAACTGCTGCTATGGCCATAATAATGTTACCTGTTGGCGTGCTTTCAGGTAAAGACACTGCCGGTGAATGGGCGCGCGGCCGTTGTTTCTTCTGCATGTCGTACTGGTCTCGTCTCTCCACATCACCTGAGTATCTGAGGATGCAGGAAAGGGGAAGGGAGAAAGGTTTGCCTCCATCGTGCGGTTCAAATAACCTTGGGTCATTATCTGTACAAACACAACACAACATGCGGTTCAAATAACCTTGGGTCATTATCTGTGCAAACACAACACAACGTGCGGTTCAAATAACCTTGGGTCATTATCTGTGCAAACACAACACAATTGAGGACTGCACATCAAACATAAACAGACATGGTGAAATATCAATATACTGAAACTTGAAGTCATGTGTCAAAATCCAACTGCAAGGGTGTGGAAACAATGTGAAGAGAGAGGTATGAGCTGCAGCATGTACATCACAGTCAAAGGTTTCAGTACATTCCTGATCAAAACTTCTGTTAGGACACAAGCAAACTGACCATCACAATTTCTTATCCAGCCAAATCAACAGAACTGTGGTGCCAATATAAACAAGAATTACACTTACAGAACATTTGAAAGTCAAAACATTTCCAGGAAAAATAACGTAAAAGCCTCTCGCCTCTCTTGGTAACTTTAGATCTGGTATCAGTGACACTGCTGTACACTCTAGAGTATAGAACACATGGATGTGGTTTGTCCAAGCTGCAGAGCTTTCACTGATAATGGAGTACACTTCAGCCTTTGCTGCCAACATCTGAAAGAACTGTGAAAAAGGCTTATCCCAAATAAATTTCATAGAAATTTAAGTACCTTTAAACTTGCTCAAGATTCTCTTGTCATATTCAGGTTTCAAATGAGAAGAGATAGCTTCCTGCATGAAATATATTCAGTTTCAAATGATGAGAATGCTTTTAGGCTTTTTTTTTTCTCCAAAGTTGATAATCAACAGTAAATGTTTCAGTTTCATTAACTAAAGTAATATCAAGTACTCAAACTCTCGTAATGGCTATGTCCAAGTAATTATACTGATTCTGAGTCTTGAGTCCAGTTGAAAGTTTCAAAAATCCACCCACTGGTCCTTGGCTACAGGTACTGAGGTAACAAAAAACATTTACACAAAAGACCTGGGTGCCACTGTAAAGCAAGGAACTGGAAAATCAGCCATAAAATCAAAATGACCTCACACACCGCATCTCTCTCCCTCGCCGGGATTGGCAGTATGACTATGAGCCACGCTCAACGTCACAAGTTTTCTCCTGGTCACACGATTGAGACATCTGTGAGCGATCTTCGGAATCTCCAGACCACAGACTTAGCGATGTTGTTGAAATAGGAGGTGTGCGGTCGTCCCTTTCTTCTCCTTGCCTCAACTTTCCCCTACAGGACTGTTCACATCAGATCTCTTTTGGAGTTTCTCATCGCATGGCCTAAGTATTTCAGCTTTCTTTTGCTGATCTCTATCAGCAGCTGGCACTTGACATTCAGCTTCTTTAACACACTATCATTTGTTCTTCTTCTGTCTGTCCAATTAACTCTGAGAAGTTGTCTACAGAAGCAACTGACTTTGTTTTCTGCTTCTTTTCTTAGTGTCCAGGCTTCGCAACCACACATTAAAACAGGCCATATCAAAATTGTCAAGATTCTTAGTTTTAACTAATTTAAGTCTTTGGGAAGCCTCTGTCTTCCCACATGATTTTTAACTGGACCATTTTTAGTTTAGCCATGCTAATTCTTGTTTTCACATCTTTGGTGCAGGAGCCACCATTTGCTTAATTAAAATCACAGATCCTAGAGGCAAGACACTTGAAATGTTGGACATTTTCTAAGTCTGTTAATCAAAATGAAGGAAAGACAAACAGCAGAGTGGGTAAAATGGGGCACTGGGTGTGGGGGATATTCAGGCCCATCCACTGATTTTATTTTATTTTTTTAACTCTCTCGCTGCGAGCATCGGGATTCCTGATCATGTCTCAACAACGCTTGTGTACGAGCGTCGGAGAAATCCGACTTGGGTTTTGAAAATTCACGGGGCTTTCAGTATTTGAGTTAGTATTTCCGTTCACCAAAACTAATGGCCAGAAATAGATTCTTCGGTCATTTTCTTCACAACAAATGGCCAGAATATTTTCCATTTGGGCCTCATTCAGGCTTAGTCACTGTACTTGCAGCTGGTGTGTAGACAGTGCAAAGTTCACGACCCTTCATCTGTGTGAGACAGTGCCACTCAACACATCTGCTAGAGTAGGCGGCAATGTCCAGTCCTACGTTTTGATAATAATAATAATAATAATAACAATAATAATAATAAATTACTTTAATACAGCGCTATTCTCCTACACATAGGTAAAGACACTGCGCTTTACATTAATTAGTTCATTTTTCCCAATCAGCCCTATGCCTAGTGGTCAATTATACTAACTCCCACTCCCTAGTCCCCCCGCCCCCCAACACACACACTAGCACATCTGTTACGTGCAAGTACTAATAAGTAATATATTCATATGTTAATCAGAAAGATAAAAAAAATCATGCTTCATTATGGTAGTGTTCATTAAAAAGATGAGTTTTGAGGCCCGCTTTGAAAGAAGAGAGAATTGATAAACAGCCCAGAGAAAAAGGCAGCTCATTCCAGACAAGTGGGGCCTGGCAATGGAAGGCTCGGTGTCCTATGGTTTTTGTATTTTGATTTTGTTTTGCCAGAAGCTTCTGGTTGCTTGACCTGAGACTGCGTTCAGGCCTATTGATCACTACTGACAAGGCATCAAACATCAACAACACAAAACTTCATCATGTTCATGGTCAACAAAGACTTGCAGCATCTGTGATCCAGCGCTGTTCAGTATTATAATGTGTTCCACTAATACTGATCAGCATCCATACCTTATCTTATATCTGTCAGTGAATTAACAAGCACAGCATTGCACTGTAGTTCTTTACAACAGTAGTTCTTCAGGACTCCCTGACCACGATCTACATACACACACACACACATACACACACACACACAGTGTGTGTATGTGTGTGTGGTGTGTGTGTGTGTGTGTGTGTGTGTGTGTGTGTTGTGTGTGTGTGTGTGTGTGTGTGTGTGTGTGTTGTGTGTATGTGTGTGTGCGTGTGTGGTGTGTGTGTGTGTATGTGTGTGTGGTGTGGTGTGTGTGTATGTGTGTGTATGTGTGTATGTGTGTGTATGTGTGTATGTGTGTGTGTGTGTGTGTGTTGTGTGTATGTGTATGTGTGTGTATGTGTGTGTGTGGTGTGTATGTGTGTGTGTGTGTGTGTATGTGTGTGTGTGTGTATGTGTGTGTGTGCATGCATACGTGTGTGTGTGTGTGTGTGTGTGTGTGTGTGTGTGTGTGTGTGTGTGTGTGTGTGCATGATGTGTGTGTGTGTGTGTGTGTGTGTGTGTGTGTGCGTGTGCATGCGTGTGTGTGTGTACATGTGACTCATGTGCGTGTAAATGCTTATCACTTTCCTTTCACAGAAACTGACACACTCCATTAAATCAAATACAGTGGAAGTACATGACCTACAGTATGTCTGATAGAGCTATGCATTCAGTTTGCAGTGATTATTCTAGTTGCAGAATTTTGTTTCAATACAGTTTCAGTTATTTTTGTTTAAAGGCCAGCCGATTGCATAGAGCCATCATCATGGCTTTAACCATTTCAAAACATACACAATTTTGCCAGTCAGTGGTAAGGCATTGTTGCTCTGGGTCCCATCCAGCATCTTGGGAATTTCTTCTCTTCTCTTGTGATTAGAAGTGGAGTTTGAGGTGAAAAATTACAATTCTCACCCTGCCTTAACCTCATCGCTCCACCATGTTGTACTTTTAATAAGTTTTATGTTTTATTATGGCAAAGTACTGTATGACTGAGGTATATGAGTATGTTTATTGAAGTGTATTTGTCACTGCTTATATGTGTGACAGCTTTTATCACAGCTATGTTATTGCTTACAGTTGTGTCTTGGAGGCCTTGATCAGTTGATGTGTTTTAATCAATAGGCCTATGCTTTGAATGCAAATATGAGAATAGCATTCTACACACACACACACACACACACCACACACACACACACACACACACACACACACAACAATTTAGACAGGCTAATAAATGGTCAGTGACTATAGAACCTACGCATGGATACACAGCCATACCCACTATTCACTGAACATTACTAATGGCGATGCCTAATCAGGCTAATGGTTATTTCACCCAAACGCAAACGTTACCAATCCATCGATTGGCAAAACAAAACCCAGAAAAATCCGCTCTGACGAGGTTAATCAAAACACATGCACACGGCTATGCAACAAAAAAATGTCAAGATAAGCTGACAATGGTTTCCTGTTGAAGAGAGAAAAGTAGCTGCGGTTGCGATTACTCGCACGTGCCGACCCGAGGCTATCTCCCAAAATGTAAACAAAATCCCCTGCTCGCCTTAAATTGCCTCAGAGAAAAGTTTCTGGACAAAAACTGCAATAAGAACAATGCAACGAAAAGTACCTACCAATGTGTGTGTCTTCTACGTGATGTATGAGGTCTGCCAGTGTGGGAAACTTCATTCCACAGCCTCGGAACGCGCAACTATTCCCAAAGAAGAACGCCATTTCCCCACTTGCGATCTGCATGAATCGCAGCTCTGCACTCGATCTAATGTGCTCTTCCACCGACAGCGATTCTTTTTTGTTTCCCAGATCCACGTGACAGGAGAGCAGCCTCATTTTCATTTCATTCGTGACCTCAAAGTGTGATTGTTTACCAAACAAGTTAAAAACATTTAATTATTTCAAAACACTCCTTTTTGTTATTGTTCTTGGTACTAATTCAAATTTATTTTCTGGGAAATTTTTGTGTGTTAAAGACAGCATGGGGTCACAGGAAGCAACCACAACCTTACGCACGCGCACTTTGCCGTCTCCTTCATTTTCACCTCTACGGTAAGAAACAGGGCGCAGGTGCCGGTATCGTAACTGTTTTCAAAAAAATACTTGCCATCGGTACTTTTGAAAAAACACTTGCATAAGATGAAGTATCGTGTGACTACTACGCAAGTTATGTTTTGTCTTTATGTGAAATAGTTTGTTGTATTGTCCCGATTATACGGAGTTCTGTAGACGCTGTTGACTGTGCCGGCATCTTGTTGCAGGTTTGACACCGAAAGACTCCACGACACAGCAAAATGTACGCTTGTGCACGATTCGTCCCAACAGTACGCAGCATTGTAAGTAAATGTTTGTGGAAATGATAATGATAACCATCTTTACCACTCTTTAATTCTTCCTTTTTATGAGCTGAAGGTCAGTACCCATCAAGTCTGTGCTCGCTTTGGCTCGCCATGGTGAACTTTGAAACGATGAATTACATGTCATTTGAATGTATTCACTATTTTTCTTGCATGTAAATAACGCAGTTTATGTGCAGATATGCGCCATGTGAACAGTAAGATTGGTAATATATCATGCTTATTTTATGTTCCGAAAGTTTTGGCCATGTACTGATGTAGAGTCGATTGACCCATTGACCTTCGTGACAAAGTAAACTGTAATACATGAAAAGGCTGAAAAATTGCTAAGACATAGTAGGCCTATGAAAATTTTAGGCTTAATAGATTTGAAGTTTAAAATTTCTGTAGTAACTCGATATGTTTGACATGGTGGTAACTTCAGCTCTTACGTTGAGGTCTGTCTCGATGAAGTTGGCTGTTTGGTATCAACTCCATTTCCTCTATCTGATAGAGCTTCAGGTAGGCCTATGCACTAATTAAGTAATACTTGAAAACTCTAGGATGCATAGATCATGAAATAAGGTTCAACTCAAGTAGAGGATGACAAATTTGTTTGGTATATATATAGGCCTATTTGTAATAGGTAGCCTACACAAACAACTGCTTTTGAACCATGTCATCGGTACTTTTTTTTTGGGGGGGGGGGGGTTAAAAGATGTTCGAGCCATTCTAAAAATAAACTTTTTTGGCTATTTGATAGGCTACATTTTGTTTGAGACATTTAGAATTTTCTGATTAATTTGAAACTTGACCAAGTAGGCCTAATGTCTTTTTGTTAGGCTATAGGGATTTGACAGTCTTGTCATTTCCCGATCATGCTGTAAGATGAAATAGATGGCTGGCTGATTGGTGTCGTCTGCATTAGGGAACCCCTTTGGAGGCTTGTTTATTTGTCACTACTTGTGAAATACAGAGATGGGGATTTTCCGTCTAAATACGGAATCCCGTATTTTTGAGCGCCCCACAGGTCGTCACTTGAATCGTGCAAATTCATTGAGAAAATTTGAGAGCATGTATAGTGCATAAATGTCGGAACTCACTTTGTCGTCAATTGATAGTCGGTTCCGAAATGGTTTCTATCGTCAAACGAAGTAACCTCCCTTGGTTGAATTTACCCGATTGAAAGTACGGGCTCTGTTTCCATTCTGTTTGAGAATTTGTGTTCTCTTGAGTCCTCTCTTTAACTGGGTGACCACGCGTTAATATGAAGGAAATACATTTTGGAAGCTTGCTGATGACGAAAGGAAGAGAAAATAAAAGAAGATAGAGGTGCGACTTCGAGACAGTATCACGAAGATCGACAAAGTGGGCAAAGCCTGGTGTTCATGTGTGTTGATTTTGTGAACTATGCCCCAAACGGCAAAAAGGCGCTGATAAATAACATCAAGATTGAAAAGAAGCAGTAGAGAGCAAGTTCTTCCATAACAAAGAGAAAAAATAACTTGTGTTGCTCCTGGATGTTCAGCTCTTGGATGAAATATTTGTGTGAATTAACAGCAGGATGAATGCAAGCCACTACATTTTGTATTGTTACTTTGGTAAGAGAATTTTTTTTAGAACCATTATCAAGTGACATTTAGCTTATAAAGGGACAGCAGGACTATACAAGGCGGGAAGTAGATCGGAAGTCACTTGAATTCAAATCGGAAGTCACTTGAATTCAAACGTTTGCCGAAGCAACACCGGTTGTCTGCTCTGAGTTAATTGCAGATTTCGGACGCTGTCGGAGAGCTACCTGGCTCATATTTGTCACACAGTACAATCTCAATCCCTGCTTTTAAACTTTTGTTATATATATTTTTATCGAAAAATGTGCGTATATATGCATTTATTAGGAAATTAAAATCTGAATTGGGCGAACTTAGAGGTGGGCTACAAAACATGACGAGACATCTGACAGGCACGCCATCCAAAAATAGATAAGCACGTGGAAAGAAAACAACGAAGGCATGTTGTCGCAACACACACACACACACACACACACACACACACACACACACACACACACACACACACACACATCAGAGCACAATACGAACACAACACTGACCTGTAGTCACCACCACTTATGTCCCATGTACGGATTACCAGGTGGGTTAGGGTACAAGTCTTACAAGCGACAGCACACAGTCTGGCATTATCTCACGAAGGACTGTCACCACACATTCATCTACACCATCACGCCCCATAGTCACCGATTTCTTTCGTAAATATTGTGGATGTCTTCACGCATTCCTAGAATCAGGGCTTGTAATTGTCCGCCGTTCGGCGGATTTCCGCTTTTCTGTGAAGCAGTACCGCCGAAAAAAAAAAAATTTCCGCCGAAATAAAAATCGGGAGTAAAAATTTTCAAAAGCGTCATATCGGCAAATCGCTGCATCCGCAAACCGCTAGGTCCGTAAAGTGGGCAAAAGTCGGTCGCACGGTAGCTTGAGATAGCGTGAATCTACCATCTAAGATGGCGGCCGTGTATCTTTGAGAAGTAATTTCACAAAGACACACATACTAGTGACTTGTACAGGCTGTCTTGTATGAGTGTATATGACTATCAGTGTGTGTTTGTGTTTCATAGAGTTAAAAATATGGCCTTTTTCTTTTCAGCAGATCTGTAGAATTTAGGTCCCAGAATGCACCAGATTGCACAGATTTTAGTCTACTTTTTCAAATTTTTCCAGGGGAGCATGCCCCCGGACCCCCCTAGAAAAAAATTTCCTCCTTTTTTTCCTTGGACCATTACAAGCCCTGTAGAATTTAGCATGTTCCAAAATTGTCTATATATCGGTTTCCTAAGTCCAGAATTCCTAACATGTGCTGACTGTCCATTACCCAGCCACCTCTGACGGTTTGCAGTAACACGCAACTCACAAAAACAAAACTGGCATCTGCCCTGACTAACTGCATGCTGTAAACTAACACTAGATCTATCACCTACACTGACACTAGCACCAGATGAGAAACACACTACATCTCTCGCCAGCGGAAATCTATAACTTGCTGAGGACAGTGTAGCCACTGAAGTAGGTATACAAGTAGCAATGCCGCGCGAACCGAAACGCGACGTCAAATTTGTGGTACAAAAAACTGGGGCCTGCCGCAAAATTGGGGGGGTCTTCAGTTCAATCAAGATTACTGCCTCTTTAATTGGTGTTTCATTCTTATTTTTTGTCTTATGTGAATTAGAAATGAATAAAGATTTGAATGATTGCCTTTTTATATACTTAGAGCGAAAATAGAATTAGTTATTTGATGAGAAAGTCGAAAATCCGCGTTTCGAGCGCACTTGCGGCGATGGTATGCGTTCAGAATCGAAGTTTGTTCGGGGTGCTTCACTATTTCGGTCGGTACGGCTATATTTGTGAACCAATCACATTGTAATTTTGCAGCCAATGAGAATTAATGTAACAGAATGATATATCCTGACGAGAGCCATGTGTGCAAGTTTCGAACCGAGATCGACGCTTCCAAAGTTTTGCTTTTTTTCATCGGAAAAGTTTGCAAGTAAGTCGCCATTTTTGGAACTTCTCGTCGGCGGGATTCGATTTCACATGCTTTTTTCTATATGCATGTGTAATATGAAATCAATTTGAAGTAAAATACGGCCGTACAGCAACTTTTTACACGAGGATCTATACCAGATCAGTAGCAAAACAATGTCGCAATGTGCCGACGCCATAGGCCTACTGCGCGGAACAGAACAGTGTGCAAGTTTCAGCTCAGCAAGTTTCGCGTTGTCACACAAAGACTAGCAACCAACAGATCAAGTTCTGTTTTATCTGTAACATTGTATTTTTCAAGAAAAGGACAACTGCGTTTGAACTCGATTCGGAGTTGTCAGCCGAAGCTAGGTTCGTCAACCATTTCCTCCCCGAGGTCATGCCAATTTGCATGTCGCTGTGTAGATCTGCTCACCCCACGATGGGCGAGCTTACTACTAAAAATACTATGTGCTCGACGGGCTTCACCGAGCCGTGGAAAATGGGTTTGCCCAAACAGAGGGGTGCGCATACCTGCCTCCCCAACTCTCTCTCTCTCTAATAAATAAATGAATGAATAAATAGGTCTAAATAATTTTCTTTTCAAATCAACAAACAATTCTGTGCAAGTCATTGTACTCTCTCTCAGAGATCAAGAAATGAATAAATAAATAAATAGGCCCCAATACATTTATATTCAAGTCATTGTTAACAGGCATGATCCTCTCTCTCTCTCTCTCACTCTCTCTCTGAGACAACACACACACACACTAACACACACAGAGATTTAGAATGTCACAAAACAAAATCTTCTGTCATTGTTATAATATTCTTTCTTTAGGTTTTGCAGCTGAATAGAAGGCTATGAGTTGTATTATTTGTAAAGTAGCCATCCATTAGCTTACATAGTTGTTTCAGTTTGTTGTCAGTATCTGAAAAGGATAGGCCTATTGTCATCAGTTTGTTTTAAAGGAAAGATTGCATCTTATTTAGTAGTAGCCTATTGTTATTGATTTGTATTAAAGGGCAAGATTACACTGGAAATACTTAGCAGGATTGCTCAGCTTTGGTAGAGCTTTGGTAGATTTTTACAAGTAATATGCTAAAAATTAAAGTCGCAAGTTTGGGCTTAATGTTAAAGTAATATTGATGTTTAGACTATGCATCATGGTTTCCTTTCCTTTCCAATCTCTCAGTGAATAGTATATATTATGCAGAGATTTATATATTTCTCTACTGCAGGAGTTAAGTGACCTATTCCTGAATGGTGAGTGGTCCCATATCCTTCCTGAAGTTTTCTTTGGACTCAGGCTGTGCTAAATGTTCAGGGACTTGACTCATCCACAGTCTACTGAATTTTTTTTCTCTAAACACTGATGTATAAAATCAAAATCAAATGTAATGTACAAAAATCTTGTCTGTAAAAGTGTAATGTTTTCCTTTGTGTGTATGTGTGTTTAGTTTTTAGAAGAATTTTGATCGGATGATATTTTTGGATAGACTGCAGCATAAAAGCATGCAGTAATTTTTAATATTTCAATTATTGATGTGATTCCAGAAGTCATTGATTCTCAGATTTCCTTTTATATGTACAGAAACTGATGAAATATTACAAATTATTCATAAGATACTGAAGTAGCGAGTCATGACTTTTTTGGTTTGATTTGCAGTAATAAGACACTTGAACGATGAGCAAAATGATTTTATAATTATATCTATCTCATGAAATGATTATATATCCTTGTTTTGTTTCTAGCTTCATTTTTGTCTGTTATAAATACAATATGGGCAATTATTAATGAAAAACTGATAAAACATGCCAAATGTCACATGTTTCCTGTAATAAGACAAAAATGGCTCGTCGCAGAGTTACGATAATAGTTTCATTCAATTCGGCATACAAAAATACATCAACGATCAAAATTTCATGACATTTGATCCTGTCTGTCTCTCACAATTACAAAATGAATGTCATTTCCAGCAAAATCAGCATACCATGCCATTTGATCGGTTTGTTCTGTGACAGCTGTCCCACACATCTCTTCTTTGTCCCACTAAAACGTGGTACCAAAATTTAAGAAATTTTTGACGCTTCAAATTGGAATATCTCGTGAACTATTGGTCCGATTTGAAAAATTTAAACTGCTTTTTACTCAGAACAACAATATCTTCAAAACCATATACATCTTTTAACTCAAAACCCAATTTCAATTTTTCATGCGGCATTGCTAATACAATTACAAGATGTGGTATCTACACAGGAGATGTTGGTAACACACACAGAACTACTCTCACTGACACTGTCAGCTTCATTGATTGTGACTTGTGATAGCATTACATTTCACTCCCAACCACAGCTTTCAAACAGTTGTCTTACAACCTCCTCCTTTTCTTCGTTTATATCCAGCAATAATGAATTAAAATTCATTATTTCATCAAAGACAAACTCTCTCAAACTAGACATGATCGTTTTCAGTAGAACCCAGAAAGAATGAGTGCGCAAATTTGCGTACAGACAGTGATAGGTCTGACCACAGATTTCTGGTGCTATTTCTTTCACATCCTGAGAGAGGCCAAGCATGGGATAGCAGTCATGCAGTTTCCATTACCACCTTCCTTTCCTTCTCATCTTTTGTTCTCATTCTCAGCAAGGTTCAAGTAACTTAAATAGATCTACCAAATCTCCTAGTCAGTGCCTCAGTTGCTGCGTGGCAGCAGATGACAAACTCGGCAGGGTATCTGTGTTAGTGATGGAGTGTAATCAACTCTTCAGGGGTGAAGGGATGAGGTTATCAATCTGTAATTTAGATCTGCGCACGAAGTCAGGGCTCTCAACAGTAATGCAGCGTGTGTGTATGACAAACTGTCAAGAAATAAAAAAACTTCTGATCAAGTGTTCATACTATTTGATAAATAGTCTTGAACACAAACTGATGTCCCCCTGTCCAAACTTTGGTCATGCCCCAGGCAGGAGACAACCAGGTCTGCGGAGATAGTGTGGGGGTGTACCGATTCCCATTGAAGGGGGACCAAGCTATAATTTCTCTAAAACTACATCATGCTTTTCCAGTAAGAAAAGTCAACGGAAAGCATTAGTTGACTACCTTCACCCCCTAAATGAACGTACAGAAACCCATTTCCTCATATACGTCATGTGTTACGTAGGAAAACGTTCGAGTTCTGGGGAGCTGTGTGGACGGAATTTGCTTCAATTTCTTTTCAGTAACTAAGAAGAATTTGTGTTTTGTTTGTCACTATTAGCATGTTTGTTTACTACCTCAACCACATGCTTTTCTTTATTTAGTTTAGCCCGCCCATGCTTACTGCGCATGCGTCCCTATCCATTGGATCAGATATTGCCCCTTTAAGATTACAGAAGCTTGGAGCTGTGCAAGTTTGCACAACTGTAGTGACTTGGTTTTCTTCCTTGGCTGTCCAGTTCTGACAAAGTTCTGCTAGTTACTTTTTTGTCCATTGCTCTAAACTAGTAAAAGTGAAGTGAAACATTAGGAAATATCCTCCACATGTACATTAGATCACTGGATGAAAGATGCTTAAATACAAATGGAGCACCCTGACATCTTAGCATTAGTATTTGGATACATATGTTAAGTGCGTTTTTGGCTCTAAGGAAATGTGATGTGCAGGGCAATTGCAGGTAACTTAGGCCCGTTTTTATTTTACAGGGCTCCCACTTTTCGCCAATTCGCAGATTTCCGCGAAAATCAAGAGTGAGAATTCGTGAAAAAAACCCAATTTTTCCATGGAAAAAAAAAAATTAAGCTCAGATAGCGCCATTTTAAACGTAAATTTTTGCGGGGGGGATTTTCAGGGATTTTTGCTTTTCCTCAGTGGGAGTCCTGATTTTTATGTATATTTTGGTGTCCTTAGTTCTGTTTATATTTGTATTCAGTTTTTTTTTTTTTTTTTTTTAACCCCTGGTGATGAATTGGACAGTGATCAATGCCAGGGGCATATTGTTAGGTTATGCATTAATATTTACTTGACCCTTTGGTTCCCGCACCCTGTCCATCAGCATCTTGCATCGTCAACCATGCTAGCAAAGCAAAAAGTTAACCCTTTGTCTCCCTCACCTTATTCACCACCTTCCTGCAGGTAGCTGGTGGATAGGGTGAGGGAGTCGAGTTAAGCTTTTGCTTTGCTAGCGTAGTTAACAATGCAGGATGCTAGTGTACAGGGTGGGGAGTGGAAAGTTTAATTTTATGAAGTGGTTCCATTTCACCTGGTGGCAGATAGGTACATGATCATATTTGTTTGGAGAAGGTAAAGCTGTGTGGAGAGGATTTTGGCACCTTCCTCATTATGGAGACCTTGAGAAGAAGTTGGGAGTCTTTACCAACTTGCTTCCTTTCATCATCAGAATTACGGGAGATTTGTACCTTAAATTTGTGTAGACCCTTATATGTGCATTGTGAGTATCTTTTGTTTTGTAGGCTACTCTGGCGAGTTGTTATTTTGATAAAGCTGTGGACAAGATCTGATGTCTTGTTCAGTCCCAGCTCATACATTAATGACTAGACAGTTCACTGCCCATCTTAACGTTTCCATCAGTTTGGTGGTGGTAGTTTGTTTCATAGGACCCTTCTCTCCTCTTTGTTTCGATCCTTGCGAGTGCACAGAATTTTGCAGAGACTCGGGGAGCCTGCAAGATAATTGCTGGCAGAGTGTGTATAGAATTGGCTGAATGCGCTGAATCTCTTTTGAACAAACTCCAGACTCTCACACTTGGCAAACTAAGTGTTGTGGACTGTTGATTGTAAGGCAAACCTAAGTGTTGTGGTCTGTTGATTGTAAGGCAAACCTAAGTGTTGTGGTCTGTTGATTGTAAGGCAAACCTAAGTGTTGTGGTCTGTTGATTGTAAGGCAAACCTAAGTGTTGTGGTCTGTTGATTGTAAGGCAAACCTAAGTGTTGTGGTCTGTTGATTGTAAGGCAAACCTAATGTTGTGTCTGTTGATGTAACGAGACAAGGAACAGAATGTCAGTGAACAACTTTTGTGTTGCAGGCTGTGGCAGGGAGCAGGAGTTTGATGCGACCACTGGGCAGTACTGTGATCACAACTAGGCAAGAGGTATGGCTCTTGTGCTTTGTGTGTATGTGAAATTTGTGTGTGTGTGTCCGTATGTGTGTGTAGAGAGAGAGAGAGAGCGTGTTACTTGTTTGTTATTGATGTCAAGACATTTTAGAATGATTTTTTCACTGTGCGAACTCAGTTAAGGCACAGTATCAGCATCCGCTTGCCATATGGTTGTCGGAAGTCCTTAATTTTGATGGTCATACTTACCGTTCTCTGACCTTATTGGCAGTATTCAGTTGGCTATAAAGTTGCCATGTAAAGTTAGCCTACATTGTTCAAATATACGTGATATTCCAAAATTACAGTAGGAATAAACATGACCACCGCAGTTACGATAAGATGTAGTGACATCATAGTTTTTTTCATTTTGTTTTTGTTTTTGTTTCCCTAAACTTTGGTAAAAGTTCATGTTAGTCACTGCCCGTACATGCTATTTCTCTTCGTTCAGAATGTTTGCTATTACGTTGCATAATGATGTAAGTTTTCATGGAAACTGTGGGACTTGGTATTGGTGTGTTCACTGTCCTTGTTTCTATGAACTGTACGTTTGTGTGATTGTGGCATCAGAAATCACATTTGTATTAGTCATATATATATTACTTTTGTAAGTTGTAATGGGGAATGCATATGAAATTGTGTGCAGTGAATCTCTGGAACTCAAGACCAGGAATTTGCAGTGTAATGTAAACTTCATTGCTGTATTTATTACCTCGTATTGGTTTCTGGTAAATGTTATTACGAACCACATGATGTATTTGCAGTGTGCTCTCTGATTTCCTTTGTATTAATGTCCAGTGTTCTGTATTCACAACAGTTACGATTGCGTCATTTTTTCTGGACAACGCTAACATACTTGTGTCGATGAACTGTACAGTTGTGCAGTTGTCATGGTGTCATTGCAGGTGCAGCAACCCTCCAACAGTTTAGGGACCTGGAATGGTGTCAACTTCAACTCCCCTAGTGTCTCCGCTCTTGTTAGCCAGGTGAGCTAATGGCATCGCCTTACAAATGTTGGTGTAGTGTGAATGTTGTTGAGGCAGTAAAGAGAAGAGTAAGAAGCAGAGAGAGAGGGAGCATGCAGAAATGGTTTTTTTTGTTGTTGTTGTGAATGTTGCACTTTGTAAACAAGCATTTCGGTATACCCTGTGGAACGCCGTTTTCAGCATTACATTGTGAATACAAGATGTATGTTATCGAGTACTAATCATCTTGAAAGCACAAGCTTTAGGAAAAGTGTGTTTCTTAATTTGTGAATTGGATGCATTTTTGTATTGCAATTTTCGAAAAGTAGAAAAGTAGTGTGTCACAGGGTACTTTTCCCAGTAATTGCAACACTTGCAAAGAGTTGCATTTTCAAAGAAAAATCCCATGCACAAGTTTCCGTAGTTTAGAAAATTGAACTACTTTACTTTTGTTCACCAGTTTATAAGTAATGACTTTAACTCTTTGACGACGGGCTACTTTGAAGTAACAGCTGAGCTCTCACTGAGGACGGGCTACTTCGATCATAGTAACAGATGGTCTAGGGTATATAACTCCCTCTACTTTTGTTATGCTAATGATTTAGTGGTTGGCAGTTGCTTCCCTTGTGGAGGGAATTTCCGTTGAACGCTTCAGCTACGTTTTGCCGGTTTCTTTGTCTATTATCGATGGAAAATGGCTCAAAGGCGAAGTTCTCAGTGATTTCACTGTGGCAGCCCTAGGCCAGCAGGAGAGCTCAGCTGTGGCAAGTGCAGTCACAATAGAGTTAAAGTGGTTCTGACCCAAATTTCCATTGCAAAAAGAAAAATTGGCTGCAATGCTTCCAGCTGAATGTTTTGTCCCTGCTTGTTTCCTATTGTGTTCAATTCAATTCATATTGCTTATAGCCCAGCCGACCAACCATTCAGGGCTAACACCACGTCAAAAAGAAAAGAACAACCCTTTAAGATAAAACAGATAAAAACCATGCTCACCGTCAACCTTGCAAATCTAAAATGCCATTAAAGAAAAACACGTAAAATTACATCAAGTACTATTGTGTGCGCTGTTAACCAGTCTGCAGTCAGAATAGGGCTTCATAGGAATTGTTTTGTTTTCAGTTACATGCAGTGATTGCTGCTTTAAAGTGGAAAATTGCATTGTCCACAGCACAGTACAAAACGTGCTTCCTAACAGAGATAGAACTGTGTTCAGTTGGATAGTCACAGGTTTTATTTCGTATTTGTCACCGATGTAGGCCTACTGAGTAACATATTTTTTTAACCCTTTCCCATTTGCAGATTCTGCTCAGAAACTCTTCCTAGTATTCAGAGATTTCCGAAAGTGTGTGAATGAAAAGGTCAGATGCTGACCGATATCTTGTAAATGAGGCGATGTGTGGTACCAAACTCAGTATTATTCTTTCAATGGTTAATCCTGACTTTCGCGGGAAACTTCGTTCATGAGGTGTGTGTAACGCCCAGTGCTTAGAGCGTGATGGAAATTCCCCACCAGGCCTAAGTGACAGGCGGCGGGCTGCAGTGGGTGTAAATAAAAAGCGGGGTTTCCCGGTCGGCAGGCTGCAGCGGGATAAAATGGGAAAGGGTTAATTAAACAAATGCATCTCCATCTTGTTGTCTCATATCCTGTGCCTTTGCACTTTGTTTGGTTGTTTGAAAATGCGGTTAGATCAAGATAGTAAAATAAACATTATTAATCAGTGAAGAAGAAAGAGAGGATACTTCTCTAAACATAAAAACTGTCATATGTTCTCAAGATTATGTTAGTTGTTTTTGACTAGTACTGGTAGTGAAGGCTCTTGTCTCCTCATCCCTCTGCAACACACGCACACACTCTATTTCTCTCTTTCTCTGTCTCTGTCTGTCGTCTCTCTCTCTGTCCCCCATTCCTACACCTTATCTCGTCGAGATCAACTGTGCTGTCATAGTGATCTAACCAGTTTGTTTTGTTGTGTGCCTACAGATCCGGTCTTTCCAGACATCTGCCTCATGGCGTGATATTGACCAGGCAGCCAAATACATTGGAGCCGGAGCTGCCACAGTAGGAGTCGCAGGTTCAGGTCTGTCTGACTTCATATATATTATATGAATGGTAGAGGTGTAGAACATTTAGGGTAGGGGAGCTTTCACCGTGGCTGTGGTGGACAAATAACAGATAGAAAATCATTTGTGGGTGAGTACCCATGAAGCGTTGTCAGGCAGTCCAAAATGAAATGACTTGTCCATGTCATAGCTACTTGAGCAGGTCATGTTTTGCAAAATATACAAAATATACCTTCTAAGTGATGTGAATTTTGAAATAAAGTCAGGTCAAAGTGAATAGGTCTCTAGAGGGAGAAAATTGCTGCAAAAGCTAAAATGTTTACAGTTCTAGTAATAAAGGAAAGAGTGGAAACAGTTCATGAATACTTAACCCTTTGACTCCTGCAGCCTGTCCAACATCCTTCTTTGTCAACCATGCTGGAAGAGCAAAAACTTAACCCTTTGACTCCCTCACCCTATCCACCAGCTTCCTGCAAAGTGTGGATAGGGGAGGAGTCAAAAGGTAAGTTTTTCAGTTAGGTAGAATAGGTGAGGTGGCAAAGGTTATAACAGTATATGGATGCCAAATTGTTACATGAAGCAGGATTGGTTCATCCCCTTCTGGATTTGAGCTGTTTCGGATTTTTGTGGAAAGTTTGGTTGTCTGGTTATGAAAAACAGTTTTGGAAAATTTCATTTTTGGAAAGGGTTGTTGGAATGTTTCTTGCCATCATGGTGTTAAGTGTGAATACAATATCAATTACACCTTTGTCGGAGAGACTGGAGTTGTACTGAACAGTGAAGTAGTGGCCCAAGGAGTAAAGAGTGCCAAGCAAGCAACAGAAACTAGACGTCCAGGTTTGTGTCTTGGTGGGATAGGGATATTTCTCGCATCTTCATTAGATCTTGAAATGAGGTCTCGGTAGGCCTACTACTCTTTCAACGGAAATGATAAACCAAGGTTGTATGTGCAGCATGCTCGTAGCATATGAAGAGTATGGCACCAGAAAGGTTGTTCCTTGCCAGAATATCATAAAATATCAGAATAACTATTTTGATGACTGTTCATAAAATATCGGAATAACCATTTTGATGACTGAAGATGTACACCAATACTTGAAACCAAGAAGAAAATGGTAAAGTTGTACAACTTTTGAGGTCATAGAGGTAGAGTAGAATGATGGAGATTCCAACTTTTCTTTAGGCCAACATTTTATGAGAGCAGTGCCTATCTCCTGTGCATATATTGCACACATTTTAGAAAACCATGCCATGCTGACTGCAATGCCATTATGATGGCACACTTTCAGAGAAGAGCAACTTGCATTTTATATGGAAAATAAACCCACAATCTAATCCAAATTTGTGATTGTTGCAGGAGCTGGAATTGGGAGTGTATTCGGCAGCCTTGTGATAGGTTACGCTCGCAACCCTTCACTGAAGCAGCAGTTGTTCTCCTATGCTATCCTGGGATTCGCTCTGTCTGAGGCCATGGGGCTGTTCTGCTTGATGATGGCTTTCTTGCTCCTCTTCGCCTTCTAACCAGGAAGAAACTTAGATACAGGACGACCAATCCACCCTTCTTCAAATTGTGTCTAAACGTGATGGCTCCATGTCGTGGAAGTACGGGATCGGGGATGAAGAATACTCTCCCGCGCTTGCTCTCTGCTTGCTGGCTGCATCACCTCTCTTACTTGCAGGAAACCATTCAACACAGGATGCGGTGTGCTGTATGTGTGCGTGTGTGTGAAAAAAGAGAGAGACTGGCTATCAGATTGGCACTCTTTGTAACCGTGGGGTGAGTTATCTGGGTCTCCTGACCCACCATCGCATGTAGTGTGTGTCTTCATCATTTTTTTGAATTACTGATTAATGTGATCAGGTTGTCCATTTCAATTAATGTAAGCCAGAAATTTTATCTGTGGTGTTGATTGAGTGCTGTACAGTTATCGGAAGTAACAAAGCAACGTTGACTACGACTTAATCTTTGTAGTTGTGTTGCGTGAGAAAATATCGAAAGGAAGAAAAAAAAATCACTTGTTTGTTGTATTTTAGAAAGAGGGTGAGTGAGTATTGAGTGTGGTTGATTTGAGAGTGAGCAAGACTTTTTAATTTCATTTTAAAACCAGCTAACTGTTGGAATCACTCTGGCACTACAAATCTTACTGTTTGCTAAATTAACCCTTTTACCATAGCAATTTCATTTCATTTTATAACCAGCTAATTGTTGGAATCGCTGTGGCACTACAAATCTTACTGTTTGCTAAATTAACCCATTTACCATAGCAATTTCATTTCATTTTAAAACCAGCTAATTGTTGGAATCGCTGTGGCACTACAAATCTTACTGTTTGCTAAATTAACCCTTTTACCATAGCAATTTCATTTCATTTTAAAACCGGCTAATTGTTGGAATCGCTGTGGCACTACAAATCTTACTGTTTGCTAAATTCACCATTTTACCATAGTAAATTTTTTTTTATTTCATTACAAAACCAGATGACATTTGGAATCACTGTGGCACTACAAATCTTTACTGTTAGCTGAATTAACCCTTTTACCATACTAACTTTTTTTTTATTTAATTACAAAACAGTTAAATGTTGGAATCACTGTGGCACTACAAATCCTTACTGTTTGCTAAATTAACTCTTTTTACCATACTAACTTTTTTTTTATTTAATTACTAAACAGCTAACTGTTGGAATCATTGTGGCACTACAAATCCTTACTGTTAGCTAAATTAACCCATTTACCATAGTAACTTTTTTTTATTTAATTTCAAAACAGCTAAATGTTGGAATCACTGTGGCACTACAAATCCTTACTGTCAGCTGAAATCACCCTTTTACCATAGTAACTTTTTTTTATTTAATTACAAAACAGCTAACTGCTGGAATCACTGTGGCACTACAAATCCTTACTGTCAGCTGAATTCACCCTTTTACCATAGTAACTTTTTTGTTTATATAATTACAAAACAGCTAACTGCTGGAATCACTGTGGACTACAATCTTGGTGTCAGCTGAATTCACCCTTTTACCATACTAACTTTTGTTTATATAATTACAAAACGCTAACTGTGGAATCACTGTGGCACTACAAATCTTAGTGTTAGCTGAATTCACCCTTTTACCACAGCTTTTGAAATTCGCTGCATTACCATGCCTGAGTCTTACAGATGCAAGTCTACTTAACCTTTTGACTCCTGCACCCTACCAACTGCAAAAACTTAACCCTTTGACGTCCTCCCTGATCCATCAGCTTCCTTGCAGGAAACTGGTGGATAGGGCGAGGGAATCAAAGGGTTAAGTTTTTGCTCTGCTAGCGTGGTTGACAATGCAGGATGCTGGTGGACAGTGTGGGAGTCAAAGGGTTAATCCTTTGACTCCTGCACCATTCCCACCAACTGCAAAAACTTAACCCTTTGACTCCCTTGCTCAGCCCACCAGCTTCCTGTAGGAAACTGGTGGATAGGTGAGGGAATCAAAGGGTTAAAGGGTCCTATCTGTTCATTCTTCATAGCCTACTTTGCACATCACAGACCCAACTGTTTGTAGCCTGACAATGCAGACGACAAATGAAAAAAGAAGCAGCTACCAACCAAAGTATCGTGCTATCGATAGAAACGAGCCTTGAGACGGAATTTTGTTAAGTTTTTGTGGTTTAGAAGGAAGGAATCTTTTATGTAATGTCTGTTCACAATAGTGATTTCACACACACACACACACACACACACACACAAAGAAAAAATGAAAAGAAGAGAAAATGGAGGGGAAGTGGGAGTTGAATGTGAGGAGGGGAACAATTACAATTAATTTAAACAATGAATGAACAGTTTCAGATGATAACATACAACAATTAACTCTTCATACCAACCTGCCAACAGGGGTGATCCGGATCTGAGAATCAGCTGGACTACCGAAATGATATCGCTATCTTGTAAAGGATATCTCTAGTGTCGGTATAGGAAAAAACGACTTATTTGTGTATGTCGTAAATTATTAAGATGGGACATTCAAAGAGCAGATGGACTGATAATGCTTTTGAACAAATTTGTGTATATTTTGTTTTCTAAGAGTTAAGCCATAATTTGTAGCCTATATCAAGGATGCTAGCTGTGGTTTAGAATCAAAGGAGTCACAGCGAGTGTACCTGATGCTTTTCTTCTCTCTTAACAAGTAGCCAGGGTACCTCCAACCTTGTGGGTAAAGAACGGAGATTTTATTTCTCCATCTATACCAGGACAATGTGTATATTGATCTGTTAGTGCCTATCCCTCCTTCGTGTCTGTACGCTCAAAACATGCACGTTAAAGATTCTGAACAAGATGCCAGTGTCCACTGTCTTATAAAAACCATGAAAATACCCAGCATGCACGCCCACCAAAGATAGAATATGCAAACTGTGCAGCAACATTCCACCTGCACAGTAGCATCCTGCATTGCCATCAGTGACAGCAAAACAAAAACATACCCCTCTGACTTCCTCACCCTATCTACCAGCCTCTTGCAAGATGCTGTTGGATAGGGTAAGGGATTCAAGGGGTTGCGTTTTTGCAGATGGACAGGGTGTGGTCAGGTTTTCCACGTTAAAATAATGGGCTCTTTCAAGGGAAACAATTACTGTGCAATAAATCTAAGCAGTCCTGTAATCGCTTCCCTCCCTTAGATTGTGTTGCCAGTCTATCATTGAATTCTATAGAACGCAACGCAAATGCCACGCAACTCTTTTCACCTCCACAAACTGTTTCCCTGGTAAAATGATAGGCTCTTTCAAGGGAAACAATTAGGCCTACTGCATATATAATTATATTTAACGTTCAATAAATTAAAACGAAACAAATGTGAAAATTGGATGCTATTCATGTTCATAACAATTGCTGGGGAAACGCCGAGGTGGTCAAGATCATT
>JAPXFY010000030.1:40465269-40467769 GCA_030674185.1 Monoplex corrugatus | reverse complement strand
ACAACAAAACAAAAAAACAGACAAAAAAATAAAACAAACAAACAAAAACCAACAAACAGACAAAAAACAAAAACAAACAAACAAACAGACAAAAAATAAAAACAAACAAACAAAAACAAACAACCAAACAGACAGACAAAAACAAACGTCTCCCCCCCCCCCCCCCCCCCCCCCCCGTGGTCAAACACACACAATAACAGAATCAAGAACAGTAAGGGAAGTCATGCTGAGCAGGTGACACCAGAACGTCATCAAGTTACTGTCATCAGATTCAAAAATATAAAAATTTCAACATGGATTGTAAGACCAGTGCTCCAGAAAGAAAAACTGGAAAATGTCAAGATAGAAATGGGGAAAAAAAAAAACCCCACCAAAAAACCCCACCTAAACATCAAAAATTTAGGACTGGAGAGACGAGATGGAAGAGAGGGGGCATGGTAACTTAGGGCAAGCATAAAATTGTTATATTCTGGTGGGAACAGAGAGGAAAGAGGGGTTGGAATCACAATGAACAATGACAAGTCAAACTCTGTTAAAGGACACTGGGCTATATCAGGCCAAGTTTTACATTTGAGGGCAAGCCATTTGATATCCACATCGTCCAAGTATATGCACCAGTATCCGCACGTCATCGTCATCATCATCATCATCAGGTGCCCTGTCGCATGGCGTTGGCGATCATGGACTTCCATCTGTCTCTCTCTTGTTGCCCCTAGCATCTCCCCCACCCTCCTCGTCCCCAGCCGCTCTGCAAGTCCGTCCAGCACTTTCTCCTGGGTCTACCTGGTGCTCTCTTTCCTTTCCAGTCTTCCCGTTGTGACCAGGTGCTCCAAATCCCCCTTCCTCATAATATGGCCCATAAATGTTGCCTGTCTTTTCCTAATCTTCCTTGTGAATGATCTACTTGTGTCTGCCTCCATTAACACTGTCTCGTTTGTTTTCTTTGCTGTCCATGGAACTCTCAACATTCTTCTTAGAAACCACATCTCCGCTGCCTCGATCCGCACGTATTGAGGAAAAAAATGACAACTTCTATGTAGAATCAGATACAGCCAAAGCTCAATGTAAATCACAAGACATTACGATTATACGGGAGATTTTAAAGCTAAGGTAGGAAATCACAGAACATCACAATAATAATGGGAGATTTTAATGCTAAAGTGGGAAATCACAGAACATCACAATAATAATGGGAGATTTTAATGTTAAAGTGGAAATACAGAACATTCAATGATAATGGAGATTTTAATGTAAGTGGAAATCACAGAACATTACAATAATAATGGGAGATTTTAATGTTAAAGTGGGAAATCACAGAACATTACAATAATAATGGGAGATTTTAATGCTAAGGTAGGAAATCACAGAACATTACAATAATAATGGGAGATTTTAATGCTAAGGTAGGAAATCACAGAACATTACAATAATAATGGGAGACTTTATGTTAAAGTAGGAAATCACAGAACATACAATAATAATGGGAGATTTTATGTTAAGTGGGAAATCACAGAACATTACAATAATAATGGGAGATTTTATGCTAAGGTAGGAAATACAGAACATACAATAATATGGAGATTTCAATGCTAAAGTGGGACAGGAATAAAATAGAGTTGAAGAACCAGGTCTTGACGAGGAATAAATGGGAGAGAAATTGTCAGTGGGCACAAGTAAATTACATGTAATTCATAATAGAAAATACTTAGTTCTAGCAACCTAACAGAAGAAAATGGACATGGATGAGTCCGGGAGATAGCACAAGAAATCAAATTGATTACATCTATGATAAAGAAGATATTTTAAAATTCTTTACTAACAGCAAAAGCATTACCAGGCACAGGCTGAAACAGTGAACTCTGCCCTGTAATTGGAAAAAAATTAGGCAGAAACTAAAGGGAAGAAAACAAAGCAAAATAAAATCAAACTAAACCTTGGACTCTTAAAGACAGATGAATCAACTCGTGCAAATCGTAGCGTATATGTTCAAAACAAATTCATTGTTCTGGGGAGCGTTGGTGACAGTGAGGAACAATAGACAAAGTTGAGAAACTCAATAAATGAAGGAAGGAAGGAATCTGTTATTTAATGTCTTGTTCACAATAGTGATTTCAGACACACATACAACACACACACACACACACACACACACACACACACACACACACACACGACACACGCACCGCACGCAACGCACGCACGCACAGATAGATAGATAGAGAGAGAGAGAATAGAGAGAGAGAGAGATAGAGAGAGAGAGAGATAGAGAGAGAGAGATAGAGAGAGAGATAGAGAGAGAGAGATAGAGAGAGATAGAGAGAGAGAGAGATAGAGAGATAGAGAGAGAGAGAGAGAGAGAGATGAAAAGAAAAGGACATGGACAACAACAACAAAAATGGTGTGGGGATGGGGAGGGGTAGTGGAAGTTTGATTGTAAGAAGGGAACAATTACAATGAATAATTCAGAACAATGAATTAACAGTGTCAAATACTAACATAC
>JAPXFY010000030.1:40455269-40460269 GCA_030674185.1 Monoplex corrugatus | reverse complement strand
AAGTTCCACAATATTTCTCTAGATTTTCAGCCAATCATAGCCGCATTCTGGAACCTTCCCTTTCTATAATATTCTGTAGTTCTAGCCAATCATTGTACATGTTAAATTTGTTTACGATTTCTGGAACATTCTAGAAAGATCTCAGGTATTCTACGTTTTTCTTGTCATTTCTAGATTGTTCCAAAGGATTCTACATATTTCTATACAACGAAATGAAACTTAACCCTTTGACTCCCACACCCTATCTTCCAACTGCAAAAACTGAACCCTTTGATTCCCTCACCCTATCCACCAGCTTCCTGCAGAAAGCTGGTGGATAGGATGAGGGAGTCAAAGGGGTAAGTATTTGCTTTGGTAGCATGGTAGGCAATGCAAGACCCTGATGGACATGGTGCAGTAGTCAAAGGGTTAAACATATATTTTCAGTGTTAGCATAAACCAAAACAGATATTCTTGATTCATTATCCAGCGAGTCGGAAACCAATCTTCAAGAACGAAAAGCGGAGAGTAGCTGAATGGACAGACACATTTTGACGTCACACCTGTCTTATCGGCATTCACACTTTCACATTGAGTTTCCTTCTACATTTGTGACCTCCCACCACGAAATCAGTCTTAACTCGAGTCAGTCGAACAGCAATAGGAGCTGAAAAGGTGACTGAGGGTCTATCTGGGGTGTTTTGACTTTTTCTCAATATTGATTTTTGTAGACAATAATCTATCCCCCACAAAAATGTTTTTCTTGAAAAAATATCATTAATCAATTTAAATCGGTATTTTAATGCACTGATCGCAGCAGAAAGAACGCAATTTCCTACCAAAGTTACCTATTTTTGTCTCTTATTATGAACCGTAACCTGTACAGTACCTGCACATGTAATATGCTGATGGAAAGCTCTTTGGTGCACCTTTCAGATAATGACAGCAAAATTAGAAACAAACTGGGTCAAAGCCACCAAATCAAGAAATTTAAGGAAAATGTGTAGGAGAGCATACAAAAACTTTAGAGGCCGTTTTCTCAAAATGGCAGTTATACAACTTAATGACTTTAAACATACATAACTTCTACATTTTTTTTGAGTACAAGCTTTATTCAAGTGCCAAAATAATCACCAGAACGTACACTTTCCAGTGATATGTATATCTCAAAATGCCCAAAATGCTAGTTAAGACTGATTTCGTGGTGGGAGGTCACAATTGTTTTCGTTGTTGTTGAAATGTAACACTGTTCAAACTGACCCCTTCACCAAACTACGCTTGCGGTCAAGAGGATCGGACAGCTGGACAATAAAAATACGAGGCTCATGTTGCAGTGATATCGCCTCCATCAAGAGACGCTACAAAAATATGGACAACCGATGCTCCTCTCTGACCACAAAGCTCCATAGTAGCTGGCAGAATCTGTGGAAATAAACCGGCCATATTCCTCACCACATGTGGCCTGACTGTGTAGATGTAGATGGAGAGAGGAGGAGGAGGAGCAGAAGAAGAAGAAGAAGAAGAAGAAGAAGAAGAAAGAAAAAGAAGAAGAAGAAGAAAAAGAAGAAGAAGAACAAGAAGAAAGAACAAGAAGAAAGAACAAGAAAAAAAACAAGAAGAACAAAGAAGAAGAAGTAGAACAAGAAGAAGAACAACAAGAAGAAGAAGAAAGAACAAGAAGAACACGAAGAAGAAGAAGAAGAAGAGGAAGAGAGTGCCTGTCTGGTCCTCTATCCTATCGTTTATTTGATTTGAAGTATCTTAACCTACTTCTCACTCTGGTTTGGAAGCTACATTGCCACTTCAGAGTTCATCACAATCTTTAGCATTCATCATCATCATCATCATCAGGTGCCCTGCCGCATGGCGTTGGCGATCATGGACTTCCATCTGTCTCTATCTCTCGTTGCCCCTAGCATCTCCCCCACCCTCCTCGTCCCCAGCCACTCTGCAAGTCCGTCCAGCATTTTCTCCCTGGGTCTACCCGGTGCTCTCTTTCCCTCCAGCTTTCCTGTTGTGACGTACGTACATACATACATACATACGTACATACATACATACATACATACATACGTACGTACGTACATACATACATACATACATGCGTACATACATACATACATACATACATACATACGTACGTACATACATACATACGTACATACATACGTACATACATACGTACATACATACGTACATACATACATACATGCAAAGAGAGATGTGTGTGTGTGTGTCTGCATCTGTATCTCTCTCTCTCTCTTTCTCTCTTTCTCCCTCTCTTTCTTCCTCACTCTCTCTCTCTCTCTCTCTCTTTCTCAGTCTTTCGCTCACTCTCATACATAACACAAAACAATGTTTGTCTTCATGAATATGTCATGATTGTTTCATATCGAAATACAATTGTTTCATAATGAAATATCTGTATATAGTTGTACATAATGTAGATAATTGTGGTTTATCTTTTATTTAATTCTGTGTTTGTCTCTGTGTCCCTCTCTGTGTCTCAGTCAATCTCTTTCTCTCTCTCTCCCCTCTCTCTCCCCTCTCTCTCTCTCATCCTTTGCTCTCAGTAATATCAACCAAGGCAAAAAAAAAAAAAAGAAGTAATATATGCATAAAGAGACAAAGAGAACAAAGACATAAAATGTAATAGAAAAAAGTTTGTTTTATTTTAATGTGTATGGTGTGAGTGACCATTTTGTGTTATATTGAACATGCTTGTTATTATTTTGCGTGAGTGACCATTTTGTGTCATGTTAAATATGCTTGTTATTATTTTGCGTGAGTGACCATTTTGTGTTATATTGAACATGCTTGTTATTATTTTGCGTGAGTGACCATTTTGTGTTATACTAAATATGCTTCTTGTTATTTTACGTGTGTGACCATTTTGTGTTATACTAAATATGCTTGTTATTATTTTGCGTGAGTGACCATTTTGTGTTATATTAAATATGCTTGTTATTATTTGCGTGAGTGACCATTTGTGTTTATATTAAATATGCTTGTTATTATTTGCATGAGTGACCATTTTGTGTTATATTAAATATGCTTGTTATTATTTGCGTGAGTGACCATTTTGTGTTATATTAAATAGTTTGTTATTATTTACGTGAGTGACCATTTTGTGTTATATTAAATATGCTTGTTATTATTTATGTGAGTGACCATTTTGTGTTATATTAAATATGCTTGTTATTATTTGCGTGAGTGACCATTTTGTGTTATATTAAATATGCTTGTTATTATTTGCGTGAGTGACCATTTTGTGTTATATTAAATATGCTTGTTATTATTTGCATGAGTGACCATTTTGTGTTATATTAAATATGCTTGTTATTATTTGCGTGAGTGATCATTTTGTGTTATATTAAATATGCTTGTTATTATTTGCGTGAGTGACCATTTTGTGTTATATTAAATATGTTTGTTATTATTTGCGTGAGTGACCATTTTGTGTTATATTAAATATGCTTGTTATTATTTGCTTGAGTGACCATTTTGTGTTATATTAAATATGTTTGTTATTATTTTGCGTGAGTGACCATTTCGTGTTATATTAAATATGCTTATCATTATTTGCTTGAGTGACCATTTTGTGTTATATTAAATATGCTGATTATTATTTTACGTGAGTGACCATTTTGTGTTATATTAAATATGTTTGTTATTATTTTGCGTGAGTGACCATTTTGTGTTATATTAAATATGCTTATTATTATTTTACGTGAGTGACCATTTTGTGTTATATAAATATGTTTGTTATTATTTTGCGTGAGTGACCATTTGGTGTTATATTAAATATGCTTATTATTATTTTACGTGAGTGACCATTTTGTGTTATATAAATATGTTTGTTATTATTTTGCGTGAGTGACCATTTTGTGTTATATTAAATATGTTTGTTATTATTTTGCGTGAGTGAACATTTCGGGTTATATTAAATATGCTTATGATTTTGCTTGAGTGACCATTTTGTGGTATGTTGAATATGCTTGTTATCATTTTGCGTGAGTGATCATCAGGAAGAGAGTTCTTGAATGTTATTTAGAACCAATACTGTTGTACGGATGTGAGGCGTGGACAGTCAACAAGCAAAGCCAGAACAAGATTGAGGCAGCCGAGATGTGGTTTCTAAGAAGAATGTTGAGAGTTCCATGGACAGCAAAGAAAACAAACGAGACAGTCTTGATAGAGGCAGACACAAGTAGATCATTGATAAGGAAGATTAGGAAAAGACAGGCAACATTTATAGGCCATTTTATGAGGAAGGGGGATTTGGAGCACCTGGTCACAACGGGAAAGCTGGAGGGAAAGAGAGCACCGGGTAGACCCAGGGAGAAAATGCTGGACGGACTTGCAGAGTGGCTGGGGACGAGGAGGGTGGAGGAGATGCTGGGGCAACGAGAGATAGAGACAGATGGAAGTCCATGATCGCCAACGCCATGCGGCAGGGCACCTGGTGATGGTGATGATGATGATGATGACCATTTTATGTTAAACTAAACATGCTCGTTGTTATTTTGCGCATTTATTCTTTGTTTCCATCTTTTGTATGCGCTTTGATAAAAAATGCCAGTTGCTGAAACTCCGTGCCTGTTTGTGTTTTATGATATCACATTGGCGTTCTGATTCTGTTTTCATGTATTTCTAGTTCCCATTTGTTTGAACGCTGACAGACACTCACACGTGTGTTTTAAGAAAAGGAGGAAGCGAGAAAGCGTGACATAGAGAGAGAGAGAGAGAGAGAGGAGAGAGAGAGAGAGAGACAGACAGACAGACAGAAAACCACAGACAGACAAACAGACACACACAGAGAGCGAGCGAGCGAGCGAGAGAGAAGGGAGAGAGAGAGAGAGAGAGAGAGGAGACAGACAGACAGACAGACGACAGAGAGAGACATAGGCGTCTGGATTCTATTTTTATGTATTTGCAGCTGATGAAGATAGAATTGACATCATTCTTGTTGGGAAATCCCGGTATCTTTGTGAAATCAGTCCCCCTCCTAGATCATAGAG
>JAPXFY010000030.1:40450269-40452769 GCA_030674185.1 Monoplex corrugatus | reverse complement strand
CAGGGTGTATCAGAGATCTTATGACTGCTGTAAGAATGTATGCTGTAGGTTATAGTGAACTTCAAGATATTCTGCAGTTATGTTAACAGTGTACTGTGTTAGAGAACCTTTCAGACTGTCAGGTTAAGTAGACAGCTGTGTAGGTTTATCAGGAACTTAATGAATCGAGTACAAGAAGAGCTGTATGTGTATGTAGAGAACCTTCAGAATCGTAGTACGAAGACGTTTTACTGGGTTATAGTTGTCACTGTGTGAGCTGTAGGGTTTGTTTAGGGTAGCTGTGTAGTGAGTGTACGTGGTTATAGTGCTGTATGTGTGTAGTGTGTTGTAAGGGTTTAGTGAATTCAGAATGTGTATATGTGCAGCTGTATGTGTGTTTGAGAAACTTGAGTAGTGTTTATGAAGCAGTGTGGGTTTATGTGTATTGTAGTTTATGTGTCGGAGACAGTGGTTAGTGGTTATGGACTTGCATGCAGTGTGTGTGTGATGGTGTGTTTCAGTAGAACCTAGAATACATACAAGGGGCGCATGACGGTATCGAGAGACTTCAGGACTCACATGCACAGTAGTCGCTGTAAGCTGGACAGCCTTCCCAGCCAAATGGGCTTGTGTTGCACAGTTGTTTCATGAGACTTAGAGATAGCTAAAACAACGACAAGCAGCTGCAAGACTCACCAGAATAAAAGAACAGCAAATTACAAAAAGGACAGCTGTCAAATAGAGATATTGAACATCCGTACAGTGACATACAGGGTCATCAGAAACCTTCAAGACATCAGCAGTACAATAAAGACAGCTGTACAGGGTTATCACAGAACCTTCAAGACATCAGCAGTGCAAAAAGACAGCTGTACATGGTTATCAGAGAACCTTCAAGACATCAGCAAGTACAAAAAGACAGCTGTACAGGGTTATCAGAGAACCTTCAAGACATCAGCAGTACAATAAAGACAGCTGTACAGGGTTATCAAGAACCTTCAAGACATCAGCAGTGACAAAAAGACAGCTGTACAGGGTTATCAGAGAACCTTCAAGACATCAGCAATGCAATAAAGACAGCTGTACAGGTTATCACAGAACCTTCAAGACATCAGCATGCAAAAAGACAGCTGTACAGGGTTCAAATCAGCAGAACCTTACAGACATCAAGCAGCATACAAGAAAGACAGCTGTACAGGGTTATCATGAGAACCTTCAAGACATCAGCAGTCAAGAAAGACAGCTGTACAGGGTTATCTGAGAACCTTCAAGACATCAGCAGTGCACGAAAGACAGCTGTCATCAACGACAAGCTCCAGAGACTTCAGGCAGACATAGCCGCCTTGCAAGAAATGCCCCGCAGAGAAATGGAGTTGGATTTGCCATCAGAAAATCCCTGCTGAAAATGATTGATCGAGGTTATTAATTAATTATTAATTAATTTTAATTACAATATTTTTACAATATTTATATAGCGCAAAATCTTGATAGAAATCACATCTAAGCGCTGAACAGAAACATACGCCACACACACACACACACACACACACACACACACACACACACACACACACACACACACACACACACACACACACACACACACACGCAGCACGCACACACACACACACACACACACACACACACACACACACACACATGGCTATAAATGGGAAAAAGAAGTAAAGCAATGGAAAAATTATAGAGAGCATTATATACCTATATATATATTACGATGTGATTCCGCTCGAGTGGAGACAGGCTGCAGAGGGGGTTGGGTGAGGTCAGGATTTTCTGCAGAGGAGAAAAGGTGATAATGCTACCAATTTTGAAGAACAAGGTCTCCCAACAGTGTAAAAATCGCTACTCACAGTTCCGTAGCTTTCGATGGCGTGACAGCTCAGTCAGCGTTGTAGCGTCGGATTATCTGCAAGAGAAAATGTGAGTTTTGAGAGCGGACTTGGGGGACAAAAGTAGGTTGCTGACGGACTGAGAGCGGACCAGGAGAGTGGACCAGAAACAGAGAAGGTTCGTGGACCATAGGTATTGAGCTTAGTGCGTGGAAAGCGAAAAGTCAGAGGATCGCGGAGGGTACGTGAGGGAACAACATAGATCTCAAGTAGGCTTGACAGGGTAATCGGGGGCTGCGTTATTGAGGCTTTTGTAGCACATGGTGTCTAGTTTGTACTGTATGCGCTTTGATACAGGGAGCCAGTGAAGTTGTGCCAGGAGAGGAGATATATGGTCAGCTTTTTTCTTTTTGAGTACAAGGCTGCAGCATTGTTTTGAATGTGCTGTAGGATGTGAATGGTGGAGGCAGGAAGACCAGACTGGAGTGAATTGCAATAGTCAATGCGAAACATTATGAAGGAGAGAACGAGTTTTGCAGTTGTTTCGACAGAGAGATACTTCCTGATCAGGCTTATACGATGAGGTGATAGTAGCAAAATCTGGCAGTTTGAGAAACAAAGTTGTTCATGGAGAGGGTAGAGAGCAAGGTTTTTAGCTGAATCAGAAATTG
>JAPXFY010000030.1:40440269-40445269 GCA_030674185.1 Monoplex corrugatus | reverse complement strand
TACAGACACCTGCGGTGGTGGTAAGAAGATGTGAGCAACACCCTCAATGACGCATCGTAAAGTGGATGAGACTGGACTGTGTGGTGTGGTCCCAGTCTTCCGAAGGAGCGCATAGTACGTCCAATTCTGGGTAGGAGCCGGTTAGAGCCGAAAAAATCCCATAATGATTTAGTTTTGAAGAAAACTGATGGGGATTCGAACCCACAACTTTCCAGTCGGTAGTCTGTTGCGTTAACCACTACACCACGGTGACCGGTTAGCCCGCTGAAAATTAGGCTCGTTGCTTGACTTTGAACCTGGGACCTGTCACATTGTAGAACTGTTTGTCAAAGAGTGCTGTGTCTCATCATCATCAGCAGCATCATCATCATCATCATCAGGTGCCCTACCGCATGGCGTTGGCGACCATGGACTTCCATCCATCTCTATCTCTCGTTGCCCCTAGCATCTCCCCCACCCTCCTCGTACCCAGCCACTCTGCAAGTCCGTCCAGCATTCTCTCCCTGGGTCTACCTGGTGTTCTTTTTCCCTCCAGCTTTCCCGTTGTGACCAGGTGCTCCAAATCCCCCTTCTTCATAAAATGGCCTCTAAATGTTGCCTGTCTTTTCCTAATTTTCCTTATGAGTGATCTCCTTGTATCTGCCTCCATCTCGTTTGTTTTCTTCGCTGTCCATAGAACTCTCAACATTCTTCTAAGAAACCACATTTATAGGCCATTTTATGAGGAAGGGAGATTTGGAACACCTGGTCACAACGGGAAAGCTGGAGGGAAAGAGAGCACCAGGTAGACCCAGGGAGAGAATGCTGGACGGACTTGCAGAGTGGCTGGGGATGGGAAGGGTGGGGGAGATGCTGGGGGCAACGAGAGATAGAGATAGTTGGAAGTCCATGGTCGCCAACACCATGTGGCAGGGCACCTGATGATGATAATGATGATAGCCCAGCCGACTACTAGAGCCATATCAGGGCTAACATCACCTCAGAAACGATAACCAGGTTAAGAGTAAAGACAGCAGGTGTAAACCATGCTTACTGTAAAAACTTATCAGTTTAAAAGCGCTCGCCTAAAATAATGTTTCAGATAGTGTGTGTGTGGATGTGTGTGTGTGTGTGTGTGTAGTGTGTGTGTGTGTAGTATGTGTGTGTGTGTGGTGTGTGTGTGTGTATGTATGTGCGTGTGTTGTGTGTGTGTGTGTGTGTGTGTGTGTGTGTGTGTGTGTGTTGTATGTGTGTGTGTGTATGTATGTGCTGTGTGTGTGTGTATGTATGTGTGTGTGTTGTTATGTATGTGTGTGTGTGTGTGTGTGTGTGTGTGTGTGTGGTGTGAGTGGTGTGTGTGTGTGTGTGTGTGTGTGTGATTGAGTGAGTGTGTGTGTGTGCGCGCGCGCGAACGCGTGTGTGTGTATTGTGTGTGTGTTTGTGTGTGTGAGTGTGTGTGTGTGTGCTGTGTGTGTGTATGTATGGTGTGTGTGTATGTATGTATGTGTGTGTGTGTGTGTGTGTGTGTGTGTGTGTGTGTGTGTGTGTGTGTGTGTGAGAGTGAGTGAGTGTGTGTGCGCACGCGCGAACGCGTGTGTGTGTATTGTGTGTGTGTTTGTGTGGTGTGTGCGCGCGCGAACGCTTGTGTGTGTATTGTGTGTGTGTTGTGTGTGTTTGTGTGTGTGTGTTTGTGTGTGTGTGTGTGCGTGTGTGTGTGTGTGTGTTGTGTGTGTGTGTGTGTGTGTGTTGTGTGTGTTCTGTGTGTGTGTGTGTATGTGTGCGTGCGTGTGTGTTTATGTGAGTGTGCTGTTGTGTGTGTATGAGTGTGCTCGTGTGCGTGTGTGTGTATGTGTGTGTGTATGTGTGTGTGTGTGTGTGTGTTCGCGCGCGTAAGTGTGTATGTATGGGCATGTTTGTTTTTAACTGAGTAAGTGTTTGAATGTGCATGTTCATACATGTGTCTACGGGTATATGAGTTAGCTTTTACACATATGGGCATTTTGTTGTTGTCATCGTCGTCGTTGTTGTTGTTGGTGTTGTTGCTGTTGTTGTTGTTGTTATTGTTGTTGTTGCTGTTGTTGTTGTTGTTGTTGCTGTTGTTGTTATTGTTGCTGTTGTTGCTGCTGCTGTTGTTGCTGTTGTTGTTGTTGTTGCTGTTGTTGTTGCTGTTGTTGTTGTTGCTATTGTTGTTATTGTTGCTGTTGTTGCTGCTGCTGTTGTTGTTGCTGTTGTTGCTGTTGTTGTTGTTGCTGTTGTTGTTGCTGCTGTGTTGCTGTTGTTTTTTGCTGTAGTTGTTGTTGTTGTTGTTGCTATTGTTGCTGTTGTTGTTGTTGTTGTTGCTATTGTTGCTGTTGTTGGTTTGCTGTTGTTGTTGTTGTTGTTATTGCTGTTGTTGTTGTTGCAGTAGTGTTGTTGTTGTTGCTGTTGTTGTTGTTGTTGTTGCTGTTGTATTGTTGTTGCTTGTTGTTGTTGTTGCTGTTGTTGTTGTTGTTGTTGTTATTGCTGCTGTTATTGTTATTGTTGCTGTTGTTGTTGCTGTTGTTGTTATTGTGCTGTTGTTGCTGCTGCTGTTGTTGTTGCTGTTGTTGTTGTTGTTGCTGTTGTTGTTGTTGTTGCTGTTGTTGTTGCTGCTGTGTTGCGTTGTTGTTGTTGCTGTTGTGTTGTTGTTGTTGTTGCTATTGTTGCTGTTGTTGTTGTTGTTGCTGTTGTTGTTGTTATTGCTGTTGTTGTTGTGCTGTATTTGTTGTTGTTGTTGCTATTGTTGCTGTTGTTGTTGTTGTTGCTGTTGTTGTTGTTATTGCTGTTGTTGTTGTTGCAGTAGTTGTTGTTGTTGTTGTTGTTGTTGCTGTTGTTGTTGTTGTTGTTGCTGTTGTTGTTGTTGTTGCTTTGTTGTTGTTTGCTGTTGTTGTTGTCGCTGTTGTTGTTGTTGCTGTTGTTGTTGTGCTGTTGTTGTTATTGTTGCTGTTGCTGTTGTTGTTGTTGTTGCTGTTGTTATTAATGTTGTTGGTGCTGTTGTTGTTGTTGCTGTGTTGTTGTTGTTGTGTTGTTGTTGTTGTTGTGTTGTTGTTGTTGCTGTTGTTGTTGTTGTTGTTGCTGTTGTTTTGTTGTTGCTGTTGTTGTTGTTGTTGTCGTTGTTGTTGTTGTTGCTATTGTTGCTGTTGTTGTTGTTGCTGCTGTTGTTGTTGTCGTTGTTGTTGCTGTTGTTGTTGTTGTTGTTGCTGTTGTTGTTGTTGTTGTTGCTGTTGTTGTTGTTGTTGTTGTCGTCGTTGTTGTTGTTGTTGTTGTTGTCGTTGTTGTTGTTGTTGTTGTATTTTCAGCTCACCAGTAATGGCAGTCACACTCCGTGTTCATGAAAATGCTGGTTGTTTTGGTATTTCCTAAGTCATCGTACACTGACATGATCAACAAGACCTTTAACCCCTTGACTCCCGCACCCTGTCCACCAGCATCCTGCATTGTCAACCCTGCATTCAAAGCAAAAACTTAAACCTCTGCCTCCCTCATCCTGTCCACCAACATCCTGCCAAGAAGCTGGTGTAAAGGGTATGGGAATCAAAGGGTTAAGTTTTTGCAGTTGGTGGATAGGTAGCGGGAGTCAAAGGGTTAAACAGCGTGCTTACTGTTCGGCGTGCATATGCACGTACACGTGGTAGGTTCAGGCACAAAGAGGTTCCTACGCATTATGATACCATGGAGTAGTTGGCTGGGATTGAGGATGGATGGCATGTTGCAATCAATGCTTATTTTCGTGATATACCCTAGCCGTCAACCAGGCCCGAGAGATACAAACACTGCGGTGCTGGTTAGGAAATTTTAGCATCAGCCTCAGTGACGCAGCCATGAAGGGGAAGGGGACGAGACTCGACTGTGTGGTCCCAGCCTTCTCGACGAGCCTATGATACAAGCACCTCTGGGTAAAAGCCAATCAGCGCTACAAAATCCTACAATTATTTTCACAGGACCGATGGAACTCTAACTCACAACTGTCCAGTTCTTAGTTTGTATTTGTTATCAGTTATTTCTGTACCTAAAATGTCTAGTTAACGGCGAAACACTCTATGCGTATTCTTCAAAACCATGCTGAGCTTCTGCCTCAACAGAGATATGGAAAAAAAAAAACGTTACGTTTCTCATCATCATCATCAGGTGCCCTGCCGCATGGCGTTGGCGACCATGGACTTCCAACCATCTCTATCTCTCATTGCCCCTAGCATCTCCCCCACCCTCCTCGTCCCCAGTCACTCTGCAAGTCCGTCCAGCATTCTCTCCCTGGGTCTACCTGGTGCTCTCTTTCCCTGCAGCTTTCCCGTTGTGATCAGGTGCTCCGAATCCCCCTTCCTCATAAAATGGCCTATAAATGTTGCTTGTCTTTTCCTAATCTTCCTTATGAGTGATCTACTTGTGTCTGCCTCCATCAAAACTGTCTCGTTTGTTTTCTTTGCTGTCCATGGAACTCTCAACATTCTTCTTAGAAACCACATCTCGGCTGCCTCGATCCTGCTCTGGCTTTGCTTACTGACTGTCCACGCCTCACATCCGTACAACACTTTCTAGCCCATGTAAATGTTTGATATTTTGTTTCATGACAAAAAATGTATCGAAAAGAGTGTTGTACCCTGCCATAGAGAACAGTACATACAGTACATTCTGATACAATACTATGTAATATAGCACAATGTAATACAGCGCTGTACGATAAAGTACAAATGCAATACAGTACAATACAGCACGGTATACCTCAGTACAAAACGGTACAGTATGACACGACACAACACATTATACTTCTATGCAGTACGATGCGTTAGATAAAATACGATATGATAAACAAAACACAAAAAACAATATAATACCATACAGTACAACAGAAGGCGAGACAAAATAACCCAACCCAACCCAACCCAACCACAAACACAACACAACACAACACAACACAACACAACAACACAACACAACAAGTATTGTACCAGACTCATAGAGTCTGCCAGATTTCCAGTTTTGACAGGCACTTGACCCTCTTGAGT
>JAPXFY010000030.1:40422769-40435269 GCA_030674185.1 Monoplex corrugatus | reverse complement strand
GGTTGGTTTGGTCGGTGGTTGGTTGGTGTTGTTGGTTGGTTGGCTGGTTGGTCGGTTAGGTTGGTTGGTTGGTTGGTTGGTTGGCTGGTTGGTTTGGTTGTTGGTTGGTTGTTGGTCGGTGGTTGGTTGGTTGGTTGGTGTTGGTTGGTTGGTGGTGGTGTGGTTGGTTGGGTTGGTTGGTTGGATTGGTTGGTTGGTTGGTTGGTTGGTCGGTTGGTTGGTTGGTTGGTTGGTTGGTTGGTTGGTTGGTCGGTTGGTTGGTTGGTTGGTTGGTTGGTTGGTTGGTGTGGTTGGTTGGTTGGTTTGATTGGTTGGTGGTTGGTGGTTGGTTGGTTGGTTGGTTGGTTGGTTGGTCGGTTGGTTGGTTGGTTTGGGTTTGGGTTTGGTCGGCTGGTTGGTTGGTTGTGGTTGGTTGGTTGGTTGGTGGTTTGTTGGTTGGTCTGGTTGGTTGGTTGTTGGTTGGTTGATTGGTCGGCTGGTTGGTTGGTTTCGGTCTGGTTGGTTGGCGGTTGGTTGGTTGGTTGGTTGTGTTGGTTGGTTGGTTGGTTGGTCGGCTGGTTGTTGTTTGTTTGGTCGGTCGGCTGGTTGGTTGGTTGGTTGGTTGGTTGGTTGGTTGGTTAGGTTTGATCACTTCTTTCGACAGAGCCATAGACTCAAAATGTAAGGCCTCAAATTCAATCCCAGTGGGAACAGTTGAACATGGCCTGTTCATTGCGGGCTTCGATCATACGTGTTTCATACTAGACAGTCATTACAGTAGATGTTTCAGTTTTATATTGATATGTCTTAACCCTTTGACTACACGCCCTTCACCTCATTATCCACCAGCTTCCCGAAGGGAGCTGGTTGATAGGGTGAGGAAGTCAAAGGGTTAAGTTTTTCTTTTGTTGCGTGGTTGACAATGCAGGTTATGGTGGACAGAGTGCGGGAGTCAAAGGGTTAAATTTAAGTTTTACAATGACAAGGAACGTAGTCCAAACTACGAAACGCGAAATGAGGTAGATTAATCCTTTCGAACAGAATCGATATCGCGAAGAACGTAGAGTAACGTCCTCATAAGGTCAGTACAAGCAGCAACCATCGATTGGTTGTTGTGAATTAAAAACTGACACAAAGAAAGAGCGACGAAAACTGTCCAATACCAAACCAGAACCAACAGGATCACTAAAGACGAACTGGAACTGAAAAAACAGACACGACGTCCTGGCTGAAAAGCTGCAAAGATTCTAAAGACAAGGAGGAATCACTCACAGATCTGAACAACAACATAATCAAACCACTCATCGAAGCTGGCAAAGAATTCAAATATCAACTAAGTAACATAACTCTTGAGAGTCACGGAGTTATCTCCCATGTAGAATTTTCAAACCAACACAGTTTGCGCTACCCATTCAGCTAGCATAGACGCAGCCACAAAGCATAAAGTGGTAAGCTCAGAACAAGGAATGTTCTTGGGTGTTTCTGGTCAGTTCAGCTCGAGTTGAGTACAGTTTCTCCAGAACTCCTTGATCCTTTCGACAATGCGTTCTCGGTTGGTGGTCAGAGAACCGTCTTCTGCAAGATTCCGGTGAACTGAAATTTTCCACTGCCTAGTTTCTTCTTAGCTATGCTTTGTGTCTGCGTCTATGCTACTGAATGTGTAGCGCAAACTGTGTTGGGTTTGAGAAATTCTACATGGGAGATAAATCCGTGACTCTCAAGAGTTATGTTACTTAGTTGATATTTAAAATTCTCCCTGCTTCCTTCTTATTTCCTTTGGTATTAAAGAATTCAAAGCCAGAAACCCAAGGCTAACAAGTTCTCACAGGCAACAAAGGATCTAATGGCAAAAAACGAAGTCCTCAAAACTCCCAAACAGCTATGGAAAAGATCAAATTGACAGAGCTCAACAATACTATCAGGAAAATGCAAAGAGAAGATATCCGAAAATACAGAACAATGACAATGCAGGAAATGGCACAACAAGGAAGAAGCTTCAAAATAGCTAAGAAGAAGCTAGGCAGTGGAAAATTTCAGTTCACCGGAATCTTGGAAGAAGACGGGGTCTCTGACCACCAACCGAGAACGCATTGTGAAAGGATCAAGGAGTTCTGTGAGAAACTGTACTCATCAACTCGAGCTGAACTTGACGATAAAGACGACGTGACACCCAAGGAATTCAAAGGTTTACTGAGAACTGAGACGTGGGAAGTGAAGCTCGCCATCCAGCAATCAAAGGTAGGTACATCGCCAGGTCCAGATAACGTCACAATAGATCTCCTCGAAGCTTCAGGCGAGATAGTCTACCAAAATAATTGCCAGTTTATTCAATGAATGTCTCCAGCAAAGCAGAGTACCAGACGACCGGAATGAAGCAGTTCAGTTCATATTGCTTATAGCCCCGCCGACCACTAGAGCCATATCAGGGCTAACACCACGTCAAAAGAAAAGAACAACCCGTTAAGATAAAAGACAACAGTTAAAAAACCATGCTCACCGTCAACCTTGCAAATCTAAAATGCCATTAAAGAAAAACACGTAAAATCACATCAAGTGAAACCTATTGATCTCTTGTAAAAACTGGAAAATTGCATCAGGAAGGACGTCTCGGAAGAGCTTCTTTAAGGAGTCCGTCATGTAGTGCTTTTGTCTCACATTGTACAAGTCCCAGCAATCGAGGTGTCGGATGCTTAACGGTTCATCACATGGTATACACCATGGTGCTTCTTCATTTTTCAAAAGGTACGAGTGAGTGTAGGATGTGTGACCTGTGCGTAATCTACATAACACTGTCCCTTTAATACGGTTTCTGTAGCAGATGGGAGAATTTCTTTCAGGTTGGGGTGGATTTGGAAAAGTTTGTTATCTGTCTGTTCATTCCAATTCTCCTGCCACAGATTTCTCACGTTACTGTGTACTTTCCATTTGACATTTGTGTAGGGGATTAAGGACTTAGACATCTTTTTCATTGTAGCCTTTTTGGCTAGATAGTCAGCCTTTTCATTGCCTCCAATACCAACATGGCCAGGAATCCAGGAAAAAACAATCTCGTAACCTTCACTTGCAAGAGAAGAATACAGTTCAAAGAACTTCACAAGTTCAGGGTGACTAATGTTTCTGTAAGCAATTGCCTGCAAAGCAGAAAGGGAGTCAGAAAAAAAAGAGAAACTCTTTGTGCTTGGATTGGGACACCATTTTCAGTGCCAAAACCAGAGCAGTCAGTTCAGCAGTGTAAACAGAACTTTCAGATGGAATACGTTTTGAAAATGCTCCATTGGGAATCTCGGAGCAGAGGGCAGCGGCAGCCACACCTTCATCACACTTGGACCCATCAGTGAAGATTCTGCGGGATGATGGAGATTTTTCACACAATTCCGCATAAAACGATTTGTACGCCAGTGCACTGGTATTGTCTTTACGGAAGGAAGCAAGATTAAAAAACAAACCTTCGGTGTTTTCAACGTCCATGGTGGACTATCTGGAAACTTGGAGAAGTCGTTAACAACTGCTACATTTATATCTGTCTTTTCCAAATGGGGACGGAACACAGCCCCAAAGGAGGAGTCACTTTTGGATGTTTTTCAAAGTCACTTTCAAATCTGTGATTGAAGACACAGTCGTAAGCTGGGTTTTCCGGTTCAGAAAACATTTTCAAACAGAAATCTAAGCTTAGTTTCAGTCGACGGTTGCTCAGGGAAGGCTCCCCTGCCTCTGCATACAAACTATACACAGGAGTTGTTTTGAATGTACCAAGGCATAGGTGCAGCCCTTGATGGTGAATGGGATCCAGTGCCTTTAGGTACGACGGTCTTGCAGACCCATATATTACGCAGCCATAGTCCAGATTAGAGCGAATTAAAGCTCTGTACAGGTGTAATAGTGTTTTCTTGTCGGCACCCAGTCTGTATGAGCTACAACTCGAAGAATATTCAGAGCTTTCTGGCACGATGTTTTCAGATGTTGCATATGGCTGAGAAAGTTCAACATTTTTATCAAAAATCAAGCACAGAAATTTAGCTTCTTTTACAGCTGGAATGCTGCACTTTCCGAGACGAATTTCTGGAGCAGCAAAGAATTTTTGCAGGTTATGAAAATGAATACACTGTGTTTTGGTTGCGGAAAAAGTAAAGCAGTTTGTCTCTGCCCACTGCTGGATCCTATCTACACACAACTGCAGCCACATAGAAGCTTCCACTTGCGTACTTCTTCTTCTTCTTGGCGTACGCTGCTACACAATCAGCTGAGTCCGGGTGATGAATGCAGCCGTCTTTTCCAGCTCCTGTCTGCAGCCATGGAGTTTGGTTGTCAGCGGAGTGTCTGTCGGCCACACGTCCTGTCTTGCCACCTGGTGAAGGGGACATCTTTGGGGTATATGCTCCGTGGTTTGGTCTTCTTGACTTTGGAGTATATGCTCCGTGGTTTGGTCTTCTTGACCGCAGGGACAGGTTGGGGAGGGCGTCAGCTTCAGTTTGCGGTACATGTTGCTGTTCAGCCTATTTTGACCAGTGCGCAACCTCACCAAGACAACTTGCTGCTCTCTAGACAACAGGTGGTAGTCATCTCTGTGTCGTCTCGGCAGGGAAAAAAAGCGCCCTGATGATGCTCCTCTTCTCACTGTAGCTGACGCTGTTGTTAGGTTGTTCTTCTCTGGCTCCCTCCTTAGCAAGGATATCAGCTCACTCATTCCCGGAGACTCCGCAATGGGCTTGGAATCCACTGAAGAACTGCTCTTCTGGTTGTGGCAACCTGGTGCAGAGCTCTAGACAGGAGGGAGAGCGTGTTGTTCTGGCATGCCTGCAGCACGGAGAGGGCATCAGACAAGAAGACAACTTGTCTGCAGTCACAGTCTGTAGCCTGAATCATGGAGGCCGCCTACATGAGTGCTTCTGTCTCAGCACGGTATTGCGTAGATCGCAAAATCGTCCACAGACAAGGAACAGTCCAAGCCCTGCGGTGCTGACTTGACTACGTTGTTGATCTTGATACTGAATTGCGCAGGAGAGAGAATGCCCCCTTGTGGTACACCCAGCTCTTGCTCATGGATGTCCGACAGAGTAGTACCAACCCGCACTTGAAACTGTCGATCGGCCAAAAACGTTTGGATAAACGTAGGTAGGTGACCCGAAAACCCAATTCGTGTAGATCCATAAGAATTCCCGATTTCCAGGTGGTATCATAGGCTTTCTCTAAATCAAAGAAGATAGCCACTACATGCTGTTTCTTCAGAAATGCATAACTGATGGTCGTTTCAAGATGAATTAAATGATCTGCTGTGGAATGGTGCTTGCGAAAACCGCGTTGTTCTTTAGCCAAGATGGTGTCATTCTCCAGTTTCCACATCAGTCTCTATTGACCATTTTCTCCAACACTTTGCAAAGACAACCGGTTAGGGCTATTGGCCAGTAATTGGATGGATTGGATACATCTTTTCCAGGTTTAGGTATAGGGACGACCAGGGCTTTCCGCCATGAGGGAGGAAAGAATCCTGTCGTCCATATGTAATTGTACACTTTCAACAGAATTTCCAAACCCTTTTCCAGGAGATGTTTTACCTGTTTATAATGAACTTCATCTTAGCCAGGAGAAGAGTCAGAGCAAGTCACAAGAGCGTCTTTTAATTCTCCTAATGTCAGTGGAAGATTGTACCCTTCCGTGTTATCAGACACGAAATTACAAGCTCTTTTTTCTTTCACGGATTTGTGTTTCCGAAAGACCGCCAATTTATTTGCTGAGGAAGAGTTCTTTTCGATGGTCGAGCCAATATATTACAGACGGATTTTTTGTCAGTAATCAGACAATCCCACACTTTCAGATGGTGAAGAGAGGGACAGGTGTTTTTCCCTTTAATTTGTTTGATAATTTTCTAAACTCTTTTTAGGGGTTCGAAATGTCAGTTTCGAGCAAAGTTTCTTCAGTGCTGTTGTTTATTTCTTTTAAAGACGTATCTTGACTTTGCTTGCATTAAAGTTGCAGTTTTTGATGAGCCCAAACATTGTCCGCTGATGGACTTTGAAACACGCGACGTTGAGTTTTCTTGCGTTCTTGTTTTATCTGTTTACACTCTGAAGTAAACCATAGTGTTTTAGGCATGTGCGCTTTCTTTGACGATGTGAAAATTGCTTGTTTGGCACAGCTCAGGGTGATTTTGTTAGTTAGAGTGTCTATCATCACTTTGCAGGACCCTTTCTTCCTCCAAATCGCTCCGGACAGCCCTCTCAAACAAATCCCAGAACTTTCCACTCATAGTCCAAAACCAGTGAAGCATCACACACTGATAGATCCAAACAGGAAAGTGTACCTTTTGCAGGATGATGATATGTCAGAGATCCATCGTTTAGACAGCATAAGTTTAAGTCGGAGAAGATGTCTTCCAGCAGGGAATGGCCATTCAACTCGCCCAACAACAAAAAAGGTTTTTGAAATTCCTCAATCAAATCAACCAGTTCTTCTTTTGTAACAGCAACAGACTGAAGGAGGTACACAGAGCAAATAGTTATTGTTTTATTTAGAGATACCCTTGCCGCAACTGCTTGCAAACTGGTGTTTCATCATCATCATCAGGTGCCCTGCCGCATGGCGTTGGCGATCATGGACTTCCATCTGTCTCTATCTCTCGTTGCCACAAGCATCTCCTCCACCCTCCTCGTCCCCAGCCACTCTGCAAGTCCGTCCAGCATTTTCTCCCTGGGTCTACCTGGTGCTCTCTTTCCCTTCGGCTTTACCGTTGTGACCAGGTGCTCCAAATCCCCCTTCCTCATAAAATGGCCTATAAATGTTGCCTGTCTTTTCCTAATCTGCCTTATGAATGATCTACTTGTGTCTGTCTCCATCAAGACTGTCTGGTTTGTTTTCTTTGCTGTCCATGGAACTCTCAACATTCTTCTTAGAAACCACATCTCGGCTGCCTCAATCTTGTTCTGGCTTTGTTTGTTGACTGTCCACGCCTCACATCCGTACAACAGTATTGGTTCTATATAACATTCAAGAACTCTCTTCCTGATGTTAATTGATAGGCATTTGTTAGTAAGAATGCTTTTCATCTTCTTGAATGCTGTTTTGGCTTGGCCGATTCTGCCGGCTATTTCTGATGTGCATCTGCCGTCTGATGAAATGACCGTTCCCAGGTATTTAAATTTATCAATCTGTTTCAAGGTTGTGCCATTTGCTGTTATTTTGCATGAGGGGATTTCATGTTTTTTACTGATCACCATGATTCAGTCTTCCTGCTGTTTAGTTCCAACCCCTTACCTTTGCTTTCTATTTCTAGTATATTCACAAGGTAATGTAGATCCCTTTCATTTTCTGCAATTAGCACGGTGTCATCTGCGTATCGAATGTTGTTTATCATTTTCCCTCCAACCTTTAATCCAGGGTCTTCTTCTAAGTTTCTCATGATGTTTTCGCTGTAAAGTGAAAACAGATCTGGTGACAAAACACAGCCCTGTCTGACTCCTCTTTTGATATTTTGGAAAGAGCTTATATTGTTTTGTATTCTCATTGCAGCTCTTTGATCCCAGCACATATTTCTGATTATTCGTAGATCTTTTCCATCAACATTGAGTCTCTCCTGTTGGTTGATCAATTTCTTCATGTTTTACCCGATCGAAAGTCTTGGCATAGTCAACAAAGCATAAATACAAATCCTTATTCATCTCAATTGACCTCTCTATGATAGTTCTTAGGATGTATATGGCATTAACAGTTCATTTCCCTTCCACAAATCCACACTGTTCTGCTATTTCTCTTTTGATTCTATTTCTTGTCCTCATCATGATTATTCTTAACAGGATTTTTGTTACATGACTCATCAAGCTGATTGTGCGATGGAGTTCGCATTCTATAGCCCTGTCTTCTTTGGAAGTGCAATGAAAATTGATTTTGACATATTTTGGGGGATTTTTCCAGTGTCGTAAATTTCATTTAGGAGGACTGTTATTTTTTCTATGCCAAATTCCTCCAGGGCTTCAATCATCTCTGTAGTAATGTTGTCTGATCCTGGACCTTTTTCTGGTTTCATCTTTTTCAGTGCTGCTCTAACTTTCATCTTTCATTATGGGTGGTCCTTCGAAGTTCTTTTTTTTAATGTGTTCTTCGTTTCTGTCATCCTGAAAAAGATCTTTAATGTACTCTCCCCATCTGTCTAATATTTTGTCTTTTTCCATGATAAACGTGCCATCTTTCGATTTTAAGCAACTGGTGTTTAGATTAACAGAAGTAAACAAAACGGACATGTGTAGCAGCAAACATACTGCACCTGTTACTTTTCCATCTTTAAGTTGTGCTGGTTTGGAAACGGTGTTGAATATCAAAGGAAAAACTCTTTCCTTCACGTATTAACGTTTCTTGCAAAGCCACTACAGCAGGCCGCCGGTCACGGCAAAGAAGCTGGAGCTCCTCTAGACTGGAGTGGACACCTCGTATGTCCCACTGGACTATACTCTGCATTGTTAGCGGAACTACACAAGGCAGTTCAGTCCATATCTGTTTCGTCATCCTCAGCTTGTAAAGGAGCGTACTTATTTTCTAGGTGTTTTTTCCGCTTTCTCCAGGCGGTCAGACCTGACGGCTGACCTGCCAGCAGGAAGTGCGGGCTTAGGTCCTTTAAGTGCTGGAGGATAGTTCTTCATCTCCGCCAACATTACTTTTTGCCCTCCTCCACTTACTGTGGAGCTGCTCCTGGAAGGCCGGGTTTACCAGGGGACTGGGTTTCCCTGGGTTGCTAACATTGGCTGCTTTGGCTGTTTTGACACTTTGGCTATCAAGTAGCCCATTTTCAGGTCTTGGGGTATACCAGGAGAGCAAAATGTAGGGAACAGTGTGTTTGTCGGGATTTTTTCAGACGCCTTTCGGAACATGGCCAGGCGTACCTCTACAACGCCCTGGCTTTTCAGTTCCGTCCTGATCACCTCTTCAGACACTCCTCTCAGCTCAGGGCACCTTATGATTTCTTTGCTGCTGTTCAGTCCTTTGTGTGGTGTGAGTTTTATTGCACGATCAACTAATACCGATGCTCTAAAGCGATCTGACTTTATGTCCTTGCACACCACAAGGTAATCTCCGTTTCGCAGCTTTTTGATTGTTTTGGGGTTTCCCATGAGAGCCCTAAATCCCTTCTGTTTGGCAAAGGGGCTCAGTTTCCATATTGGTTTTTTCCTTATCAATGGCGGTCACCACCAACCATGCTGCCCCAAAAACCTGTGTCCTGCCTTGTTTCTTCCTCGGAATCCGAGTCGCATTCGTTGTCTTTTTCTTTTTTTGTTTGTTGGGTTTAGACATGAGCGTAGGCTCAGCGATGGCACAAATGTCTCGGTCACCCCAGGAGAGTTGCCGTGCTGGGGAAGGGACAGTGGGTGGCCAATCTCTTGGCGTCCGTCCGCCTGGAACCGTCCCGCATGAAACCAGACAGTGTACTTTCACGACTGACTTTCGTACAGTCACTCATCCCTTCGCCAAGTACCTCAAGCTTGGGATTACGGGTTGCTTACGGCAACCAGTCGTGAACATGACGATGGGTATGAAGAAAATGGAGATGAGGGTGGGACCACACTTCGTCTCATCCCTCCCCCTTGACCTGTCCGACATGGGTAACCCTACCAGGGGCATTATTATTATTATGCTGTTTAGAGTCCAGTCCACGTCAACAGCCTTGGCTATCGGGACTGTCATTGAAAAAACCCACAAAGTTTTCTACAAGTAGCCCCCGTCGGCATAGCTCAAGGGATCATTGGGACCTCAAGCCCCCCGACCACGGCAAGGTTGGAATGAAGCAATCATTATACTTCTATATAAAAAAGGAGATCCAAAGAACATCATGAATTGCCGTCCGATTAGCCTGTTAAACAACATCTACAAACTGTTTACGAAGGTTATTACAAACAGGATCGCGAACACACTCGAGGAGAATCAATTAAGAGAACAATCCGGCTTCTGAAAGAGCTATTCAACACAAGACCATTTGTGACCTCCCACCACGAAATCAGTCTTAACTAGCATTTTGGGCATTTTGAGATATACATATCACTGGAAAGTGTACATTCTGCTGATTATTTTGGTACTTGAATAAAGCTTGTACTCAAAACAATGTAGAAGTTATGTATGTTTAAAGTCATTAAGTTGTATGACGGCCATTTTGAAAAAAACGGCCTCTAAAGTTTGTGTGTGCTCTCCTACACATTTTCCTTAAATTTCTTTATTTGGTGGCTTTGATCCAGTTTGTTTCTAATTTTCGCTATCATTATCTGAAAGGTGCACAAAGAGCTTTCCATCAGTATATTTCATGTGCAGGTACTGTACAGGTTACGGTTCATAATAAGAGAGAAAAATAGGTACTTTTGGTAGGAAATTGCGTTCTTTCTGCTGCGATCAGTGCATTAAAATACCGATTTAAATTGATTAATAATATTTTTTCAAGGAAAAAAATTGTATGGGGGATACATTATAGTCTACAGAAATCAATTTTGAGAAAAAGTCAAAACACCCCAGACAGACCCTCAGTCACCTTTTCAGCTTCTAGTGCTGTTCGACTGACTGCGAGTTAAGACTGATTTCGTGGTGGGAGGTCACATTTACATGTTGTCAACCAGGTCATCGAGAAATGTACAGAATACAAAATCCCTCTTGTCGTGGGTTTAGTCAATTACACCAAAGCCTTTGATTCCGTAGAGATCCCCGACGTCATCGATTCCATCCAGAAACAGGGAGTAGACCCAGTTTACGTCAACGTTCTCTGGCACATCTACATTCTTTGGTCACCTAACTGATTCAAGTATCCAGGTGATAAATTTTCACAGACCTCAAGAACCACCAAACATGCCATTTCATTTCTTTTTGCTTCTGATAATGATGCATCTTTGTGAATGTAATAAAAATAGAAAGCAAAAATAAAGGATTGGAGCTAAATAGCAAGAAGAAAAACATGAAATCCCCTCATGTAAAAAACAGCAAACGGCACAACCTTGAGACAGGTTGATCAGTTTAAATATCTGGGAACGATCATCTCATCAGACGGCAGATGCACAACAGAAATAGCCAACAGAATCGGCCAAGCCAAAACATCATTCAAGAAGATGAAAAGCGTTCTTACCAACAAATGCCGGTCAATATCAGGAAGAGAGTTCTTGAATGTTATGTAGGACCGATAATGTTATACGGTGTGAGGCGTGGACAGTCAACAAGCAAAGCCAGAACAAGATTGAGGCGGCCGAGATGTGGTTTGCAAGAAGAATATTGAGTTCCATGGACAGCAAAAACAAACAAACAAACAAAAAAACCAACAACCAAACAAAACAAACCAAACAACAACACAACCAAACAAACCAAAACAACAACAAACAACACAAGAGACAATTTTGATGGTGGCAAACACAAGAAGATCATTGATAAGGAAGATTAGGAAAAGACAAACAACATTTATAAGACATTTTATGAGGAAAAACGAATTAGAGCACCTGGTCCAAAGGAAAGCTGGATGGAAAGAGAACACCTGCTAGACCCAGGGAGAAAATATTGGACGGTCTTACAGGGTGGCTGGGAGGAGAAGAGGTGGATGGAAAGATGTGGCCTTCGTGGCGCGATAAGGGATAGATTCGTATGGAGGGCCATGATCGCCAACGCCATGCAGCAGGGCACATGATGATGATGAATGATGCATCTACATATCTCTGGAGATTTGAATGTTCTGGTAACATGTTACAATCTGAAAAAGTGTGAGACAATAGCCAGAGAATATCCAATTGTGACCTCCACCACGAAATCAGTCTTAACTAGCATTTCGGACATTTTGAGATATACATATCACTGGAAAGTGTACATTCTGCTGATTATTTTGGTACTTGAATAAAGCTTGTACTCAAAAAAATGTAGAAGTTATGTATGTTTAAAGTCATTAAGTTGTAAGAGCCTCTAAAGTTTGTGTGCTCTCCCAAACATTTTCCTTAAATTTCTTTATTTGGTGGCTTTGACCCAGTTTGTTTCTAATTTTCGCTGCCATTATCTGAAAGGTGCACCAAAGAGCTTTCCATCAGTATATTACATGTGCAGGTACTGTACAGGTTACGGTTCATAATAAGAGAGAAAAAGAGGTACTTTTGGTAGGAAATTGCGTTCTTTCTGCTGGATCAGTGCATTAAAATACTTTTTTAAATTGATTAATAATATTTTTTCAAGAAAAAAAAATTCTGTGGGGGATAGATTATAGTCTACAGAAATCAATTTTGAGAAAAAGTCAAAACACCCCAGATAGACCTTCAGTCACCTTTTCAGCTCCTAGTGCTGTTTGATTGCGAGTTAAGACTGATTTCGTGGTGGGAGGTCACAATTACTTCAACATTTTGTGTGTATTTTATGGAGTTTCAACGTCACATGATTTACAATAATTCTATTACTGTCACTACAACATTGTTATCATCCCCCTTACTGCGAACACCACTACTAGAACTACCACAGCTGCTACAACTGCTACTACCATCACCGCCACCATATTGCTATTTTTTTGTTATTATGGTTAAGCTTTCTTTTTACAG
>JAPXFY010000030.1:40412769-40420269 GCA_030674185.1 Monoplex corrugatus | reverse complement strand
CATCATCATCATCATGACATAGGCAATAGTCCTCACTATCCTCACCGTCATCTTCCTCCTCCTCTTCCTCCTCCTCCTCATCATCATCACCACCACCATCATCATCATGATGGTGATAGTGATGATTATTATCATTATTCATGACGACGACGACGACGACGACGACGACGACGACGACGACGACGATGAAGTTTCAGTCTTTTTCTCCTGATTTTTGTATCTCGTGTTTGTTTGTTTGTGATCTTACGCTTGACAAAGGCCAGTTGGCCGAAAATTTGCGCCTGTCTTGTCTTGTTGTATTAAATACGCGTTCTTATTCTTCTTTCGTTTTTTTCTGGTCCATGTATATAAGGTTATTAGTATTGTGTGATTGTCATTCACTCTTCCTTCATTTGCTCCACTCCCTTCACGTCCTTCACCTTCCCACTCAGCTCGTGCTTCGTGCCGTGAGTTCTGGTCGTTGTTGGGTGATTGCTTTGGTGGATGGTGAGAGTGCCAGCTTTCTTGTAATTGTTGTATCAAATTAAGGGGCCAGTATCACCTATCATAAGGAAGATTAGGAAAAGGCAGGCAACATTTATAGGCCATTTTATGAGGAAGGGGGATTAGGAGCACATGGTAAGCTGGAGGGAAAGAGGGCACCAGGTAGACCCAGGGAGAGAATGCTGGACGGACTTGCAGAGTGGCTGGGGATGAGGAGGGTGGGGGAGATGCTGGGGGCAACGAGAGATAGAGATGGTTGGAAGTCAATGCGGCAGGGCACCTGATGATGATGATGATGATGAGTATCACCTAGTGCGGGGGTCATTTTTATGGGGTTTTGTTTGTTTGTTTGTTTCTCAGCAATGAGACATCTCATTTTGTTGAAATCTTTTCAAAGTATGCAGAAATGATGTGGCTTTTCTACAAAAGTACTATTTTGATCATATTTACCAGTAATTTGTCTCAAATGTTTTTAAAAAATATTTTAATTCCGCATACCCCCAAAACTCCCTACATTTACATCATCTCTCTCACACACACTAATTATACTACATATCTGATTATTTCAGGACTGTTTTTGGAGTGGTTGAACTGGATCCTGTTCTATCTAGATGAAATAGTCTTTTAGTATCCGGCCCCTACAAACAATAGAAAAAATAAAGATATTTAACCAAAAAAAAAAAAAATCATAACCTTTCTTCTTTAGTGACAACTGCACTTTAAATAGATAAGGTTCCAGCACTAATAAGAGAGAATATCCATGCCAAGTGGAAAAACCAGTAGCCTTATAAATGTCATCATCATCAGCAGCAGAAGTAGCAGCAGCTGCTGTTATGTTCTAAACAAACAAAGACACAAGAAAGCCCAGCCCCAACAAACAAAGACACAAGAAAGCCCAGCCCCAACAAACAAAGACACAAGAAAGCCCAGCCCTAACAAATAAAGACACAAGAAAGCCCAGCCCCAACAAACAAAGACACAGGAAAGCCCAGCCCCAACAAACAAAGACACAAGAAAGCCCAGCCCGAACAAACAAAGACACGAGAAAGCCCAGCCCCAACAAACAAAGACACAGGAAATCCCAGCCCCTACAAAGACACAAGAAAGCCCAGCCCCAACAAACAAATACACAAGAAAGCCCAGCCCCAACAAACAAAGACACAAGAAAGCCCAGCCCCAACAAAGACACAAGAAAGCCCAGCCCCAACAAACAAATACACAAGAAAGCCCAGCCCCAACAAACAAACACACAAGAAAGCCCAGCCCCAACAAAGACACAAAAAAGCCCAGCCCCAACAAACAAATACACAGGAAAGCCCAGCCCCAACAAAGACACAAGAAAGCCCAGCCCCAACAAACAAATACACAAGAAAGCCCAGCCCCAACAAACAAAGACACAAGAAAGCCCAGCCCCAACAAACAAAGACACAAGAAAGCCCAGCCCCAACAAACAAAGACACAGGAAAGCCCAGCCCCAACAAAGACACAATAAAGCCCAGCCCCAACAAACAAATACACAGGAAAGCCCAGCCCCAACAAAAAAAGACACAAGAAAGCCCAGCCCCAACAAACAAAAACACAAGAAAACCCAGCCCCAACAAACAAAGACACAGGAAAGCCCAGCCCCAACAAAGACACAAGAAAGCCCAGCCCCAACAAACAAAGACACATAAAGCCCAGCCCCATCAACCAAAGACACAAGAAAGCCCAGCCCCAACAAACAAAGACACAAGAAAGCCCAGCCCCAACAAACAAAGACACAAGAAAGCCGAGCCCCAACAAACAAAGACACAGGAAAGCCCAGCCCCAACAAACAAAGACAGAGGAAAGCCCAGCCCCAACAAACAAAGACAGAGGAAAGCCCATCCCCAACAAACAAAGACACAAGAAAGCCCAGCCCCAACAAAAAAAGACACAAGAAAGCCCAGCCCCAACAAAGACACAAGAAAGCCCAGCCCCAACAAAGACACAAGAAAGCTCAGCCCCCAAAAACAAAGACACAGGAAATCCCAGCCCCAACAAAGACACAAGAAAGCCCAGCCCCAAAAAACAAATACACAGGAAAGCCCAGCCCCAACAAACAAAGACACATAAAGCCCAGCCCCATCAACCAAAGACACAAGAAAGCCCAGCCCCAACAAACAAAGACACAAGAAAGCCCAGCCCCAACAAACAAAGACACAAGAAAGCCCAGCCCCAACAAACAAAGACACAGGAAAGCCCAGCCCCAACAAACAAAGACAGAGGAAAGCCCAGCCCCAACAAACAAAGACAGAGGAAAGCCCATCCCCAACAAACAAAGACACAAGAAAGCCCAGCCCCAACAAAAAAAGACACAAGAAAGCCCAGCCCCAACAAAGACACAAGAAAGCCCAGCCCCAACAAAGACACAAGAAAGCTCAGCCCCAAAAAACAAAGACACAGGAAATCCCAGCCCCAACAAAGACACAAGAAAGCCCAGCCCCAAAAAACAAATACACAGGAAAGCCCAGCCCCAACAAACAAAGACACATAAAGCCCAGCCCCATGAAACAAAGACACAAGAAAGCCCAGCCCCAACAAACAAAGACACAAGAAAGCCCAGCCCCAACAAACAAAGACACAAGAAAGCCCAGCCCCAACAAACAAAGACACAGGAAAGCCCAGCCCCAACAAACAAAGACAGAGGAAAGCCCAGCCCCAACAAACAAAGACAGAGGAAAGCCCATCCCCAACAAACAAAGACACAAGAAAGCCCAGCCCCAACAAACAAAGACACAGGAAAGCCCAGCCCCAACAAAGATACAAGAAAGCCCAGCCTCAAGAAACAAATACACAGGAAAGCCCAGCCCCAACAAACAAAGACACAAGAAAGCCCAGCCCCATCAAACAAAGACACAAGAAAGACCAGCCCCAACAAACAAAGACACAAGAAAGCCCAGCCCCAACAAAGACACAAGAAAGCTCAGCCCCAACAAACAAAGACGCAGGAAAGCCCAGCCCCAACAAAGACACAATAAAGCCCAGCCCCAACAAACAAATACACAGGAAAGCCCAGCCCCAACAAAAAAAGACACAAGAAAGCCCAGCCCCAACAAACAAAAACACAAGAAAACCCAGCCCAACAAACAAAGACACAGGAAAGCCCAGCCCCAACAAAGACACAAGAAAGCCCAGCCCCAACAAACAAAGACACATAAAGCCCAGCCCCATCAACCAAAGACACAAGAAAGCCCAGCCCCAACAAACAAAGACACAAGAAAGCACAGCCCCAACAAACAAAGACACAAGAAAGCCGAGCCCCAACAAACAAAGACACAGGAAAGCCCAGCCCCAACAAACAAAGACAGAGGAAAGCCCAGCCCCAACAAACAAAGACAGAGGAAAGCCCATCCCCAACAAACAAAGACACAAGAAAGTGCAGCCCCAACAAAAAAAGACACAAGAAAGCCCAGCCCCAACAAAGACACAAGAAAGCCCAGCCCCAACAAAGACACAAGAAAGCTCAGCCCCAAAAAACAAAGACACAGGAAATCCCAGCCCCAACAAAGACACAAGAAAGCCCAGCCCCAAAAAACAAATACACAGGAAAGCCCAGCCCCAACAAACAAAGACACATAAAGCCCAGCCCCAGTAACCAAAGACACAAGAAAGCCCAGCCCCAACAAACAAAGACACAAGAAAGCCCAGCCCCAACAAACAAAGACACAAGAAAGCCCAGCCCCAACAAACAAAGACACAGGAAAGCCCAGCCCCAACAAACAAAGACAGAGGAAAGCCCAGCCCCAACAAACAAAGACAGGAAAGCCCATCCCCAACAAACAAAGACACAAGAAAGCCCAGCCCCAACAAAAAAAGACACAGGAAAGCCCAGCCCCAACAAAGACACAAGAAAGCCCAGCCCCAACAAAGACACAAGAAAGCTCAGCCCCAAAAAACAAAGACACAGGAAATCCCAGCCCCAACAAAGACACAAGAAAGCCCAGCCCCAAAAAACAAATACACAGGAAAGCCCAGCCCCAACAAACAAAGACACATAAAGCCCAGCCCCATCAAACAAAGACACAAGAAAGCCCAGCCCCAACAAACAAAGACACAAGAAAGCCCAGCCCCAACAAACAAAGACACAAGAAAGCCGAGCCCCAACAAACAAAGACACAGGAAAGCCCAGCCCCAACAAACAAAGACAGAGGAAAGCCCAGCCCCAACAAACAAAGACAGAGGAAAGCCCATCCCCAACAAACAAAGACACAAGAAAGCCCAGCCCCAACAAACAAAGACACAGGAAAGCCCAGCCCCAACAAAGATACAAGAAAGCCCAGCCTCAAGAAACAAATACACAGAAAGCCCAGCCCCAACAAACAAAGACACAAGAAAGCCCAGCCCCATCAAACAAAGACACAAGAAAGCCCAGCCCCAACAAACAAAGACACAGAAAGCCCAGCCCCAACAAAGACACAAGAAAGCTCAGCCCCAACAAACAAAGACACAAGAAAGCCCTGCCCCAACAAACAAAGACACAAGAAAGCCAGCCCCAACAAACAAGACACAGGAAAGCCCAGCCCCAACAAACAAAGACACAAGAAAGCCCAGCCCTTACAAACAAAGACACAGGAAAGCCCAGCCCAACAAACAAAGACAGATGAAAGCCCAGCCCCAACAAACAAAGACCCAGGAAAGCCCAGCCCAACAATCAAAGACACAAGAAAGCCCAGCCCCAACAAACAAAGACACAAGAAAGCTCAGCCCAACAAACAAAGACACAAGAAAGCCCAGCCCCAACAAACAAAGACACAAGAAAGCCCAGCCCAACAAACAAAGACACAGGAAAGCCCAGCCCCAACAAACAAAGACAGAAGAAAGCCCAGCCCAACAAACAAAGACAGAGGAAAGCCCATCCCCAGCAAACAAAGACACAATAAAGCCCAGCCCCAACAAACAAAGACACAAGAAAGCCCAGCCCCAACAAAGACACAAGAAAGCCAGCCCCAACAAAGACACAAGAAAGCTCAGCCCCAAAAAAACAAAGACACAGGAAATCCCAGCCCCAACAAAGACACAAGAAGCCAGCCCCAAAAAACAAATACACAGGAAAGCCCAGCCCCAACAAACAAAGACACATAAAGCCCAGCCCCATGAAACAAAGACACAAGAAAGCCCAGCCCCAACAAACAAAGACACAAGAAAGCCCAGCCCCAACAAACAAAGACACAAGAAAGCCCAGCCCCAACAAACAAAGACACAGGAAAGCCCAGCCCCAACAAACAAAGACACAAGAAAGCCCAGCCCCAACAATCAAAGACACAGGAAAGCCCAGCCCCAACAAACAAAGACAGAGGAAAGCCCAGCCCCAACAAACAAAGACAGAGGAAAGCCCATCCCCAAAAACACAAAGACACAAGAAAGCCCAGCCCCAACAAACAAAGACACAGGAAAGCCCAGCCCCAACAAAGACACAAGAAAGCCCAGCCTCAAGAAACAAATACACAGGAAAGCCCAGCCCCAACAAACAAAGACACAAGAAAGCCCAGCCCCATCAAACAAAGACACAAGAAAGCCCAGCCCCAACAAACAAAGACACAAGAAAGCCCAGCCCCAACAAAGACACAAGAAAGCTCAGCCCCAACAAACAAAGACGCAGGAAAGCCCAGCCCCAACAAAGACACAAGAAAGCCCTGCCCCAACAAACAAAGACACAAGAAAGCCCAGCCCCAACAAACAAAGACACAGGAAAGCCCAGCCCCAACAAACAAAGACACAAGAAAGCCCAGCCCCTACAAACAAAGACACAGGAAAGCCCAGCCCCAACAAACAAAGACACAGGAAAGCCCAGCCCCTACAAACAAAGACACAAGAAAGCCCAGCCCCAACAAACAAAGACACAGGAAAGCCCAGCCCCAACAAACAAAGACACAAGAAAGCCCAGCCCCTACAAACAAAGACACAGGAAAGCCCAGCCCCAACAAACAAAGACACAGGAAAGCCCAGCCCCTACAAACAAAGACACAAGAAAGCCCAGCCCCAACAAACAAAGACACAGGAAAGCCCAGCCCCAACAAACAAAGACACAAGAAAGCCCAGCCCCAACAAACAAAGACACAAGAAAGCCCAGCCCCTACAAACAAAGACACAGGAAAGCCCAGCCCCAACAAACAAAGACACAGGAAAGCCCAGCCCCAACAAACAAAGACCCAGGAAAGCCCAGCCCCAACAATCAAAGACACAAGAACGCCCAGCCCCAACAAACAAAGACACAAGAAAGCTCAGCCCCAACAAACAAAGACACAAGAAAGCCCAGCCCCAACAAACAAAGACACAAGAAAGCCCAGCCCCAAAAAACAAAGACACAGGAAATCCCAGCCCCAACAAAGACACAAGAAAGCCCAGCCCCAAAAAACAAACACACAGGAAAGCCCAGCCCCAATAAACAAAGACACATAAAGCCCAGCCCCATCAACCAAAGACACAAGAAAGCCCAGCCCCAACAAACAAAGACACAAGAAGCCCAGCCCCAACAAACAAAGACACAAGAAAGCCGAGCCCCAACAAACAAAGACACAGGAAAGCCCAGCCCAAACAAACAAAGACACAGGAAAGCCCAGCCCCAACAAACAAAGACACAGGAAAGCCCAGCCCCAACAAACAAAGACAGAGGAAAGCCCATCCCCAACAAACAAAGACACAAGAAAGCCCAGCCCCAACAAACAAAGACACAGGAAAGCCCAGCCCCAACAAAGACACAAGAAAGCCCAGCCTCAACAAACAAATACACAGGAAAGCCCAGCCCCAACAAACAAAGACACAAGAAAGCCCAGCCCCATCAAACAAAGACACAAGAAAGCCCAGCCCCAACAAACAAAGACACAAAAAAGCCCAGCCCCAACAAAGACACAAGAAAGCTCAGCCCCAACAAACAAAGACGCAGGAAAGCCCAGCCCCAACAAAGACACAAGAAAGCCCTGCCCCAACAAACAAAGACACAGAAAGCCCAGCCCCAACAAACAAAGACACAGGAAAGCCCAGCCCCAACAAACAAAG
>JAPXFY010000030.1:40402769-40405269 GCA_030674185.1 Monoplex corrugatus | reverse complement strand
ACCACATTTGAGAAAAATGTTTTTCTTTGTAATATAGTGTTCGACTTCTCTTCGTGGACGGTCCCTGAGGAACATTAGACAGAAGTTTGTAACACTTCAACACTGGGATCCATTCTTATTGACAGATTCGGCATTCTTGGGTTGGGTCTTTACCACTTAACCCTTTCACTCCCATAGTCTGTCCATAACCTACAAAAAAAAACACACAAAAAAAACAACCTTTTACTCTTTCACTCTAGCCACCAGCTTCCTGACCCTTTCACTCCCTCCTGCAGGAAGCTGCTTGACAGAGTAAGGAAGTGAAAGGGTTAAGGTTTTGCTTTGCTATCATGGCTGACAATGCAAGGTGCTGACGAATGGGGGTTCAAAGGGTTAAATGTTTTTACCATTGCCACGCTTTTTGATGTGATGCACTAGTATCGGTCGGAAACTCGTACTGACGTCATCATCATCATCATCATCAGGTGCCCTGCCGCATGGCGTTGGCGACCATGGACTTCCAACCATCTCTATCTCTCGTTGCCCCCAGCATCTCCCCCACCCTCCTCATCCTGAGCCACTCTACAAGTCCGTCCAGCATTCTCTCCCTGGGTCTACCTGGTGCTCTCTTTCCTTCCAGCTTTCCCGTTGTGACCAGGTGCTCCAGATCCCCCTTCCTCATAAAATGGCCTATAAATGTTGCCTGTCTTTTCATAATCTTCCTTATGAGTGATCTACTTGTGTCTGCCTCCATCAAGACTATCTCGTTTGTTTTCTTTGCTGTCCATGGAACTCTCAACATTCTGCTTAGAAACTACATCTCGGCTGCCTCAATCTTGTTCTGGCTTTGCTTGCTGACTGTCCACGCCTCGCATCCGTACAACAGTATTGGTTCTATATAACATTCAAGGACTCTCTTTCTGATGTTAATTGATAGGCATTTGTTGGTAAGAATGCTTGTCATCTTCTTGAATGCTGTTTTGGCTTGGCCGATTCTGCCAGCTATTTCTGATGTGCATCTGCCGTCTGATGAAATGACCGTTCCCAGGTATTTGAACTTATTAACCGGTGTCAAGGTTGTGCCATTTACTGTTATTTTGCATGAGGGGATTTCATGTTTTTTACTGATCACCATGACTTCAGTCTTCCTGCTGTTTAGTTTCAACCCCTTACCTTTGTAGTGACGTATGGCAGGTAAAATTCACACGACATCCTTAAGAATGTGACATTTCAACTGTCTCTAGAATAGGTCTCCTGTTTTCGATTGAAACTATGTGACAGGGCTGCACTCTACTCTTTCATTTATGATATATTTTGGCATCAACGAGGTCCGAGAGATGCAGACACCTGTCGTGTTAGGAAAACTTGAGTAACATCCTCAAAGACGCGTCCTTCAAGTGGATGAGACTCAAGCTGATTGGCGTGGTCCCAGTCTTCCCAGTGAGCCCATATCACAACAACTCTGGAGAAGACCGGGACATTTTACAGGATGTTGAAAAGACTAGTGAAATTTGAACCCGTAACCTTCCAATATTTAGCCCCGACGACTGCGGTATCTATCTATCACTATCGATCTATCTATCTATCTATCTATCATATCTATCTATCTATCTATCTATCTATCTATCTATCTATCTATCTATCTATCTATCTATCTATTCTATCTATCTATCTATCTTCTATCTAACTATCTATCTATCTATCTACAATGTCTATCTATCTATCTATCTAGTTTGTCTATCTATCTATCTAGCTAGCTAGCTATCTGTTTACTTATATAGCTATCTGTCTTCTATTCGTCTATCTATCTATCTATTATTATCTATCATCTATCTACATATCTATTTCCTAGCTAATAGCTAGCTTTACTTATATAGTATCTGTCTCTATTCGTACTATCTGTCTATCTGTCTATCTATGTATCTATCTTCTACATATCTATTTACCTAGCTAGTAGCTACTGTTTACTTATATACTATCTATCTTCTATCTCTATCTATCTATCGATCGATCTGTCTGTCTATCTGCCTGTCTATCTATTTACCTTCGTACCTATCTAGCTAGCTATCTGTATATCTATACAGCTATCTGTCTTCCTATCTCTCTATTGTCTGTCTATCCATCTATCAGTCTATCTATCTGTCTGTCTGTCTATTCTGCATATCTATATACATAATATATGTATATGTACATTGTAATTGTTAACAATGTTTTCAGGTAAGTACGAAGATCATTTCCTGCTGATGGCAACTCACGATAGCGAGAAAATCTATCGTGTCCTACTTCCAACCATCACCGAAATACGTGTGCCTGTGACCGTGTTCTCACCCATTGCTGTGGATTATGACTACCTGACTCAGCGAGTGTTCTTCCTGCAGGAAGACGATCCCGGTATCTATGCTGTCTTCCTCAACGGCTCTGACAGGACGCTAGTGATACAGCTTGACCAGGGTAAGTGGCGATATCAGGCTTGCAGAGTCTGCGTAGGCTTGTAGCATCCTCTTCAAGCGTGTAGTATTTC
>JAPXFY010000030.1:40382769-40385269 GCA_030674185.1 Monoplex corrugatus | reverse complement strand
ACACACGCTGGCGCGCACACGCGCAAGCACACACACACACGCACAAACACAAACACACACACACACACACAAACATTAACACACAAACACATACACACACACACACATAAACACAACAAAACCCAACATACACACATACACACAGACGCTGGCGCGCGCGCGCGCAAGCACACACACACACACACACAAACACAGATACACACATACACACAGACGCTGGCGCGCGCGCGTGCAAGCACACACACACACACACACACACAAACACAGATGCGCACACACACAACACACACACACACACACACACACACACACACACACACACACACATACACACACACACGCAAACGGAAGAACTGGCAACATTGTGGAATATAAAAGATATTATTTGCAAAGATTATACAGATGCAATATTTGCAAACATCCAGGCTTTGACACACAACTGACATACCTGGTGAATCTAATGATAGTTCTTTATGCAGCATCCAAATGACTCTTCATGAAGTTAGCACAGAAGAAGAAGAATCAAAGAAGAAGAATGAAGAAGAGAAAAGAAGAAGAAGAAGAAGAAGAATGCGAAAAAAAGAGAGAGAAGAATGAGAAGAATGCGAAGAAGAGAAGAAGAAGAGAGAAGAAGAAGAAGAAGGAGAAGAAGAAGAAGAAGAAGAAGAAGAAGAAGAGAAGAAAGAAAGAAGAAGAAGAAGAAGAAGAAGAAGAAGAGAAGAGAAGAAGAAGAAGAAGAAGAAGAAGAAGAAGAAGAAGAAGAATGCGAAGAAGAAGAAGCGAGAATAGAAGAAGAATCGAAGAAGAATGCGAAAAAAAGCGAAGAAGAAGAAGGAAGAAGATGAAGAAGAAGCGAGAAGAAGAAGAAGAAGAAGGAAAGAAGGAAGAAGAAGGAAGAAAGAAGCGAAGAAGAAAAGAAGGAAGAAGAAGAAGAAGAGAAGAGAATGGAGAGAAGAGAAGAAGAATGCGAAGAAGAAGAAGAAGAAGAAGAAGAGAAGAGAAGAAGAAGAAAAGATGGAAGAAAAGAAAGAAGAAGAAAAGAAGAGAAGAGAAGAAGAAGAAGAAGAAGAAAGAAGGAAGAAGAAGAAGAAGAAGAAAAAAGAATGCGAGAAGAAGAATGAAGAAGAAGAAGAAGATGCAGAAGAAGAAGAAGAAGAAGAAGAAGAAGAAGAGAAGGAAAGAAGAAAGAAGAAGAAGGAAGAGAAGAAAGAAGAAGAAGAAGAAGAAGAAGAAGAAGAAGAAGAATGGAAGAAGAAGGAAGAAAAAGAATGAGAAGAAGAGAAGAATCGAAGAATGGAAAAGATGCAAGAAGAATGCGAAGAATGCGAAGAATGCGAAAGAATGCGAAGAGAAGAATGCGAAGAAGAAAGAATGCGAAGAAGAAGAAGAAGAAGAAGAAGAAGAAGAGAGAAGAGAAGAAGAAGAAGAGAGAAGAAGAAGAAGAAAGAAGAAGAAGAAGAAGAAGAAGAAGAAGAAGAAGAAGAAGAAGAAGGAAGAAAAGAAGAAGAACGAAGAAGAATGCGAAGAATGCGAAGAGAATGCGAAGAAGAAGAAGAAGAGCGAAGAAGAAGAAGAATGAAGAAGAAGAAGAAGAAGAAAGAAGTAAGGAAGAAGAAGAAGAATGCGAAGAAGAAGAAGAATGGAAGAAGAAGAAGCAAGAAGAATGCGAAGAAGAAGAATGCGAAGAAGAAGAAGAAGAGAAAAGAAAAGAATGCGAAGAAGAAGAAGAGAAGAAGAAGGAAGAAGAAGAAGAAGAAGAAGAAGAAGAAGAAGAAGAAGAAGAAGAGAAGAAAGAAGAGAAGAGAAGAAGAATGCGAAGAATGCAAGAAGAAGAATGCGAAGAAGAGAAGAAGAAGAAGAAGAAGAATGCAAGAGAAGAGAAGAAGAAGAGAATGCGAAGAAGAAAATGCGAAGAAAGAAGAAGAAGAAGAATTCGAAGAAAGAAGAATGAAGAAGAATGCGAAGAATGCGAAGAAGAAGAATGCGAAGAATGGAAGAAGAAGAATGCAAGAAGAAGAATGCGAGAAGAATGCGAAGAAGATGGAAGAAGAAGAAAGAAGAAGAAGAAGAAGAAGAAGAAGAAAGAAGAAGAAGAAGAAGAAGAAGAAGAAGAAGAAAGAAGAAGAAGAAGAAGAAGAAGAAGAAGAAGAAGAAGAAGAAGAAGAAGAAGAAGAAAGAACGAAGAAATCGAAAAGAAGAAGAAGAAGGAAAGAAGCAAGAAGAAAAGAAGAAGAAGAAGAAGAAGAAGAAGAAGAAGAGAAGAAGGAAGAAGAAGCGAAGAAGAAGAAGAAGAATGCGAAGAAGAGAAGAAGAGAAAAAGAAGAATGCGAAGAAGAAGAATGCAAAGAAGAAGAGAGAAGAATGCGAAGAAGAATGCGAAGAAGGAAGAAGAAGAAAGAAGAAGAATGAAGAAAGAAGAAGAAAGAAGAAGAGAAGAAGAAGAAGAAGAAGAATGAAGAAGAAGAAGAGAAGGAATGCGAAGAATGCGAAGAAGAAGAAT
>JAPXFY010000030.1:40357769-40365269 GCA_030674185.1 Monoplex corrugatus | reverse complement strand
CGTGCGTGTCTGTGGCAGTATGAACATCTTCGCTCAGCAAGTAAAAATAAAGAGGAGTTTTTCCCACCTGTACGATTTTTGTCCATCCGCACGACAGTCGTGAGTGCCAGTATGAACGTACCCTAAGACGAACATGACCATCTTCTGCTATGTCTCTGCACATTCTGCTCTCTTCAGTGAGCGTGACTGCTGGGTGTCTTCATGTTTCCATAAAACGGCCACTGACACAATTTACAGGATCTTTAACATGCATATGTCATAGTCTGCAAACATATACACACACGATACTGGAGAGGGGGCAGGGGTTAGGCATTGGCAGGTCTGCACACATGTTGGTCTGGAATCGGAGAAATCTCCACCCTTTGCCCATCAGGAGAATCGAACCCAGGACCTTCCAATTAGAAGTCTGACGTCTGCCTGTTTGGCTACTACGTCCGTAAAAGTGTCAAAGAAACTTTCTTTCATGACGAATATATTTCAAGGTCACGGCCTTCTTTCAGAAAGAAATGTACTTATGGAAATGTTACTCCGAATCTCAAGAACAATAACTTACGACATTGAAAACTGTTGTTTTTTTTATCCGATTAGCTTATCAAACAATTTCAACTTTTTTTTCTCACATGATATTGTGTACAACATTAAGCAAATAATATTCATAATCATTAATCATGCTTAATCTATGATAAAATGTACAAATAGTAGTCATATATGCCATTCAAACATAGATAAAAAAAAAAAAAGTAGTATTGAAAGAAAGCATGAATTATGCTAATAATGTGACATGGATGTTACCGGTGATGATGTTCATTTTTCAAAATAATCTTCAACAACTTGCAAAGGTTCTCCATGATACCAAACAAAAGTCATCTTCCTTAATTTTATGTAAAACATTATGTTCCATGAACAGAATGACAGCGCTGCATGTGGAAACAATATTTTCGCTGATAATGTGCCAAAATCAAGTCACAGTTCTGTAAATATGTATTATACAGTGACAATGCCTTTGCAGCAGAATAATTATGCAATGCGTTGTTTCAGTCACTTAATCCTTTGGCTTTTGGTTTTACTCGTTTTAGTTACCACTGTAAGGTATCCTGTTTGTTTGCCACGGAACCTCTGTGGGGGGGGGGGGGGGGGGGGGGGGAGTCGGCTGTGCTTGTTATGTGTTTCTGTCGGCTGACTTAAAAAGTTTAACCTTGTCCTCTTAGTCTACATACTCATTTTATTGTATTTAATTCATTTTGATTTTAATGTGCATATCGCATTGCATCTTTAATCAAATTTTTCTATACCTACCAATGTTGTTTTTCAATGAGTATTGCCCTTTTTGTCCATGGTTAAAAGTCCTAACCAAGGCATCTGACTCTTATGATGTGCTTTTTTAACCATACATTTTTAGAATTAGTCATAATCTTTGATATTGTGTTCGACAAAGAGGGAGGGGGAGAGAGATGAGGGGAGGGAGAGGGTGAGAGAGGGGTGAAAGAGAGAGTGAGAGAGAGTAAGAGCATGTGTGTACATTTGTTTATGCGTTCTTGTTCCTGTGCGTGTTTTTGATGCGAATGCCAAGGCAATTTCCCATTGTGATGTTCTGGGCTAAATAAAATCTTGTATCTTGTATCTTGGGATGTCGGGGGTCATTCATTATGATCTTAACATAAATGTGACCTCCCACCACGAAATCAGTCTTAACTCGCAGTCAGTCGAACAGCACTAGGAGCTGAAAAGGTGACTGAGGGTCTATCTTGGTTTTTTTTAACTTTTTCTCAAAATTGATTTCTGTTGACTATAATCTATCCGCTACGAATTTTTTTTCTTGAAAAACTATTATTAATCAATTTAAAATGGTATTTTAATGCACTGATCGCAGCAGAAAGAACGCAGTTTCCTTCCAAAAGTACCTATTTTTGTCTCTTATATTATGAACCGTAACCTGTACAGTACCCACACATTTAATATACTGATGGAAAGCCTTTGGTGCACCTTTCAAATAATGGCAGCGAAAATTAGAAACAATGGGTCAACGCACCAAAATAAGAAATTTAAGGAAATATGTAGGCGAGCCACAAAAACTTTAGAGGCGTTTTCTCAAATGTCCGTCGTACAACTTAATGGAATTTAAACATACATAACTTCTACATTTTTTTGAGTTACAAGCTTTATTCAAGTACCAAAATAATCAGCACATGTTACAGTTTCCAGTGATATGTATATTCTCAAATGTCCGAAATGCTAGTTAAGACTGATTTCGTGGTGGAGGTCACAAATGTCTGTACTGTTCTTGTCCTGATCGTTCGTTGTGTGATGTTCTTAATATTTGATATGTTATATGTCTCTTTGTTTGTTTGTTTGTTGTTTTAAACGTTCTTAAGTTTATGTTTGACGTCTTTGTTTGTTGTTAACGTCCTTATTGTTTGTTGTTTTAACGTCCTTATTGTTTGTTGTTTTACGTCCTTATTGTTTGTTGTTTTAACGTCTTTTGTCATTGTTACTCTTATTGTTTGTTGTTTTAACGTCCTTATTGTTCATTGTTTTAACGTCCTTATTGTTTGTTGTTTTAACGTCCTTATTGTTTGTTGTTTTAACGTCCTTATTGTTTGTTGTTTTAACGTCCTTATTGTTTGTGTTTTAACGTCTTATTGTTGTTGTTTTAAGTCCTTATTGTTTGTTGTTTTAACGTCCTTATTGTTCATTGTTTTAACGTCCTTATTGTTTATTCTTTTAAACGTCCTTATTGTTTATTGTTTTAACGTCCTTATTGTTTGTTGTTTTAACGTCCTTATTGTTTGTTGTTTTAACGTCCTTATTGTTGTTGTTTTACGTCCTTATTGTTTTGTTTTAACGTCCTTATTGTTTGTTGTTTTAACGTCCTTATTGTTTGTGTTTTACGTCCTTATTGTTTGTTGTTTTAACGTCCTTATTTTATTGTTTTTAACGTCCTTATTGTTTTTGTTTTAAACGTCCTTATTGTTTGTTGTTTTAACGTCCTTATTGTTTGTTGTTTTAACGTCCTTATTGTTTGTTGTTTTAACGTCCTTATTGTTGTTTTAACGTCCTTATTGTTTGTTGTTTTAACGTCCTTATTGTTTGTTGTTTTAACGTCCTTATTGTTTGTTGTTTTAACGTCCTTATTGTTTTAACGTCTTGTTTTTGTTTTAACGTCCTTATTGTTGATTGTTTTAATCCTTATTGTTTGTTGTTTTAACGTCCTTATTGTTTGTTGTTTTTAACGTCCTTATTGTTTGTTGTTTTAACGTCCTTATTGTTTGTTGTTTTAACGTCCTTATTGTTTGTTGTTTTAACGTCCTTATTGTTTTTGTTTTGAATCGTCCTTATTGTATATGTTTTAATGTCCTTTATCGTATTATGTGTTGTTAGTCACTTATTTTTTGCTTGTTTTTAATCGTCTTTATTGTATATTGTTTGTTTAGTCCTAATCTTGTGTGGTTAACGTCCTTTTGTTATGTTGTTTTACGTCCTATTGTTAGTTGTTTTAACGTCCTTTAGTGTTTATCTTTATTGTTTTAACGTCTTATTGTTTTTGTTTAACGCTTGATTTTCATTGTTTTAACGTCCTTATTGTTGTTGTTTTAAGTCCTTATTGTTTGTTGTTTAACGTCCTTTATTGTTTGTTGTTTTTAACGTCCTTATTGTTTTTGTTTTAAGTCCTTATTGTTGATTGTGTTTAAAGTACCTTATTGTTTGTTGTTTTAACGTCCTTATTGTTGTTGTTTTAACGTCCTTATGTTTGTTGTTTTAACGATCTTATTGTTCTTTGTTTAACGTCCTTTTATTGGTTGTTTTGTGCGATTAAACGTCCTTATTGTTGTTGGTTTTAAACGTCTTATTGGTGTCGTCTTTTTGATTTAACGTCTATGTGTCATGTTTTAAGTCCTATGTTTGTTGTTTTAACGTCAGTTATTGTTATGGGTTAAAAGTCTGAGGGTTGTTTTGGTCCTTATTGTTTGTTGTTTTAACGTCCTTATTGTTTGTTGTTTTAACGTTCTTATTGTTTGTTGTTTTAACGTCCTTATTGTTTGTTGTTTTAACGTCCTTATTGTTTGTGTTTTAACGTCCTTATTGTTCATTGTTTTAACGTCCTTATTGTATTGTTTTAACGTCCTTATTGTTTGTTGTTTTAACGTCCTTATTGTTTGTTGTTTTAACGTCCTTATTGTTTGTTGTTTTAACGTCCTTATTGTTTGTTGTTTTAACGTCCTTATTGTTTGTTGTTTTAACGTCCTTATTGTTCATTGTTTTAACGTCCTTATTGTTTGTTGTTTTAACGTCCTTATTGTTTGTTGTTTTAACGTCCTTATTGTTTGTTGTTTTAACGTCCTTATTGTTTGTTGTTTTAACGTCCTTATTGTTTGTTGTTTTAACGTCCTTATTGTTTGTTGTTTTAACGTCCTTATTGTTGTTTGTTTTAACATCCTTATTGTTTTTGTTTTAACGTCCTTATTGTTTGTTGTTTTAACGTCCTTATTGTTTGTTGTTTTAACGTCCTTATTGTTTGTTGTTTTAACGTCCTTATTGTTTGTTGTTTTAACGTCCTTATTGTTCGTTGTTTTAACGTCCTTATTGTTTGTTGTTTTAACGTCCTTATTGTTGCATTGTTTTAACGTCCTTATTGTTCGTTGTTTTAACGTCCTTATTGTTTGTTGTTTTAACGTCCTTATTGTTTGTTGTTTTAACGTCCTTATTTTTTGTTGTTTTAACGTCCTTATTGTTGTTGTTTTAACGTCCTTATTGTTTGTTGTTTTAACGTCCTTATTGTTTGTTGTTTTAACGTCCTTATTGTGTTGTTTTATCGTCCTTATTGTTTGTTGTTTTAACGTCCTTATTGTTTGTTGTTTTATCGTCCTTATTGTTTGTTGTTTTAACGTCCTTATTGTTTGTTGTTTTAACGTCCTTATTGTTTGTGTTTTATCGTCCTATTGTTTGTTGTTTTAACGTCCTTATTGTTTGTTGTTTTATCGTCCTTATTGTTTGTTGTTTTAACGTCCTTATTGTTTGTTGTTTTAACGTCCTTATTGTTTGTTGTTTTAACGTCCTTATTGTTGGTTGTTTTAACGTCCTTATTGTTTGTTGTTTTATCGTCCTTATTGTTTGTTGTTTTAACGTCCTTATTGTTGGTTGTTTTAACGTCCTTATTGTTGGTTGTTTTATCGTCCTTATTGTTTGTTGTTTTATCGTCCTTATTGTTTGTTGTTTTATCGTCCTTATTGTTTGTTGTTTTATCGTCCTTATTGTTTGTTGTTTTAACGTCCTTATTGTTCATTGTTTTAACGTCCTTATTGTTTGTTGTTTTAACGTCCTTATTGTTCATTGTTTTAACGTCCTTATTGTTCATTGTTTTAACGTCCTTATTGTTGTTGTTTTAACGTCCTTATTGTTCATTGTTTTAACGTCCTTATTGTTCATTGTTTTAACGTCCTTATTGTTGTTGTTTAACGTCCTTATTGTTTGTTGTTTTAACGTCCTTATTGTTTGTTGTTTTAACGTCCTTATTGTTTGTTGTTTTAACGTCCTTATTGTTTGTTGTTTTAACGTCCTTATTGTTGTTTGTTTTAATATCCTTATTGTTGTTTGTTTTAACGTCCTTATTGTTTATTGTTTTAACGTCCTTATTGTTTGTTGTTTTAACGTCCTTATTGTTTGTTGTTTTAACGTCCTTATTGTTCGTTGTTTTAACGTCCTTATTGTTCGTTGTTTTAACGTCCTTATTGTTTGTTGTTTTAACGTCCTTATTGTTTGTTGTTTTAACGTCCTTATTGTTTGTTGTTTTAACGTCCTTATTGTTTGTTGTTTTAACGTCCTTATTGTTTGTTGTTTTAACGTCCTTATTGTTTGTTGTTTTAACGTCCTTATTGTTTGTTGTTTTAACGTCCTTATTGTTTGTTGTTTTAACGTCCTTATTGTTTGTTGTTTTAACGTCTTATTGTTTGTTGTTTTAACGTCCTTATTGTTTGTTGTTTTAACGTCCTTATTGTTTGTTGTTTTAACGTCCTTATTGTTTGTTGTTTTAACGTCCTTATTGTTTGTTGTTTTAACGTCCTTATTGTTGATTGTTTTAACGACCTTATTGTTTGTTTTTTAACGTCCTTATTGTTGATTGTTTTAACGTCCTTATTGTTTGTTGTTTTAACGTCCTTATTGTTGTTGTTTTAACGTCCTTATTGTTGTTGTTTTAACGTCCTTATTGTTGTTGTTTTAACGTCCTTATTGTTTGTTTTTTAACGTCCTTATTGTTTGTTGTTTTAACGTCCTTATTGTTTGTTGTTTTAACGTCCTTATTGTTTGTTGTTTTAACGTCCTTATTGTTGTTGTTTTAACGACCTTATTGTTTGTTGTTTTAACGTCCTTATTGTTTGTTGTTTTAACGTCCTTATTGTTTGTTGTTTTAACGTCCTTATTGTTGATTGTTTTAACGCCTTATTGTTTGTTGTTTTAACGTCCTTATTGTTTGTTGTTTAACGTCCTTATTGTTTGTTGTTTTAACGTCCTTATTGTTTGTTGTTTTAACGTCCTTATTGTTTGTTGTTTTAACGTCCTTATTGTTTTGTTTTAACGTCCTTATTGTTTGTTGTTTTAACGTCCTTATTGTTTGTTGTTTTAACGTCCTTATTGTTTTGTTTTAACGTCCTTATTGTTTGTTGTTTTAACGTCCTTATTGTTTGTGTTTGTTTTTGTTTTTTTATCTTTTTTTTACGTCCTTATTGTTTGTTGTTTTAACGTCCTTATTGTTTGTTGTTTTAACGTCCTTATTGTTTGTTGTTTTAACGTCCTTATTGTTTGTTGTTTTAACGTCCTTATTGTGTGTTGTTTTAAAGTCCTTTTGTTTGTTGTTTGAACGTCCTTATTGTTTGTTGTTTTAAAGTCCTTTTGTTTGTTGTGTTTAACGTCCTTATTGTTTGTTGTTTTAACAGTCCTTATTGTTTATTGTTTAACGTCCTTATTGTTGTTTGTTTTTAACGTCCTTATTGTTGTTTGTTTTAACGTCCTTATTGTTTTTGTTTTAACGTCCTTATTGTTTTTGTTTTAACGTCCTTATTGTTTATTGTTTTAACGTCCTTATTGTTTTTGTTTTAACGTCCTTATTGTTTGTTGTTTTAACGTCTTTTTGTTTTTGTTTTAACGTCCTTATTGTTTGTTGTTTTAACGTCCTTATTGTTTATTGTTTTAACGTCCTTATTGTTTATTGTTTTAACGTCCTGATTGTTTGTTGTTTTAACGTCCTTATTGTTTGTTGTTTTAACGTCCTTATTGTTTATTGTTTTATCGTCCTTATTGTTTGTTGTTTTATCGTCCTTATTGTTTATTGTTTATCGTCATTTATACCAAGGCAACCGAGCAAAATATTCTGCTCCTCACGATAATGATGATGATGATGATAAGTAATACTACTGCTGCTGCTGCTGCTACTACACCTACTATCACTACTGCTACTACTATTATTACTTCTTTTACTACTGATGATGATGATGATATATCTGTATG
>JAPXFY010000030.1:40335269-40342769 GCA_030674185.1 Monoplex corrugatus | reverse complement strand
GGAAAACGAAATATACACAGAATGTGTGTATTTGTTCAAAAACATTATCAGTCCACCATCTACTCTTTGAATGTCCTATCTTACTTACGACATATAGAAATAACAATTTTGATTTTCATGTACTGACGCTAGAGATATTCTTTACAACAAAAATAATGATATTATCCTGCTAGTCCAGCTGATTCTCAGATCCCCTGTTGGGAGATTGTTATGACGAGTGGATTAATTGTTGTATGTTATTATTTGACACTGTTAATTCATTGTTCTGAATTATTAATTGCACTTGTTCCCTTCTTACATTCAAACTTCTATTACCCTTCCCCATACTCATCCTTCACCCCACCTTTTGTGTGTGTGGTGTGTGTGTGTGTGTGTGTGTGTGTGTGTGTGTGTGTGTGTGTGTTGTGTGTGTGTGTGTGTGTGTGTGTGTGTGTGTGTGGTGTGCATGCGTGTGTGTCTAAAATCACTATTGTGAACAGACATTAAATAAAAGATTCATTCATTCATTCTTCTTCCCTTTTTCTGGGTCTTTATCTCTCTTTCGGTCAGCCAGCCCTGCCACCAGCCCACAAAGCTGCTGGCTCCTTTCCCCCATACTAAAGTCTCGACAGTTAGTTGTCAGAAGCTGCCAACGTTGTTTTGCTACAACCACAGGAGCGGTTGAAACGGCCGCAAAAATGGCCGGACATGATGCTCTGGACACAGCCCATTCACGGCTGCATTCTCCCAGCATTCTGACACCCTCTAGTTCGTTTTTTACCTTTCTGCCAGCCGGATTCGCCTGTGTGTGCTATTTTTAGCCAGGCAGGTTTGACCAGAGTCCATCACTCTACAGCAGTGCTTTATAACTGCTGCGGAAGTGACTGAGATTGGCACAGAGTAGGCCTACTCGAATCTAGGTCAATCTGTAGGCTTATACCAAAAGAGTATAGTACCTAAAAGCGCCTGTGTCTCGCCACGAAACAGGTGAGGGTGGTGTGGAGAGTGGAAGGGGAGGGAAAGATGCGCGCTGTTAATTAGCCGACAGGGCAGAACCAAAGGGGGCTAGCTAAGGTGTCTCCGATTTGGGCGCCATGCATTTTGCTGTTCAGCTATTCTGAGAAAGGACAATAAATGTACAGTTTGTAGTGTGACTGAAAAATGAACCTCACTTACTGGATATTGAATTAGATACAAAAATCAAGACTGAATTTGATGCACAAAAAAAAAAAAAAAAAAAAAAAAAATCAGGAAGAGAATATTTTATCTTCAACGGTTCATTGAGTTAAGAACAAAATACTAAATACAGGTGACATCACTACTGAAGAGAAATTACAAATATATATTGCACAATTCGTCTATGACTTCCCCTTATTTGGGAAAAACTGTAAAATTCTTATTCTTACTGGTGTATTTGTCTTGTCATTAACGTTGACAAGGGTACTGTGATGTATGAAATCATTAACTGTTGAATTTTATCTCCACGTGTTACAAACAATTTGTGTTTTGTGGCCTTATTTTGAGCGTTCTTATGACAAATAAATGGATTCTGAGTTCAGTTCAAAGCTTTAACTCAATTGTATTGCTGTAAGACAGCACCTGATCGTAAAATCGCTGCATTAAAAACGAGTTGACTTTAGAGCATTGTTGTATGACTGTGCAGGATCGTAGATCACTGTCTTGAAGCCGAGCTGAGTTCACTCTATTATTGTATGACAGTGCATGATCGTAAAATCGCTGCCTTAAAAACGAGTTGAGTTTATTTTCAGCTTTGTTGTATGACAGTGCCTGATCGTGGATCGCTGTCTTGAAGGCGAGCTGATATTTAGGTATTGTTGTATGACAGTGTCTGATTGGATCACTGTCTTGAAGGCGAGCTGATATTTAGGTATTGTTGTATGACAGTGTCTGATTGGATCACTGTCTTGAAGGCGAGCTGATATTTAGGTATTGTTGTATGACAGTGCCTGATTGGATCGCTGTCTTGAAGGCCAGCTGATATTTAGGTATTGTTGTATGACAGTGCCTGATTGGATCACTGTCTTGAAGGCGAGCTGATATTTAGGTATTGTTGTATGACAGTGTCTGATTGGATCACTGTCTTGAAGGCCAGCTGATATTTAGGTATTGTTGTATGACAGTGTCTGATTGGATCACTGTCTTGAAGGCGAGCTGATATTTAGGTATTGTTGTATGACAGTGCCTGATTGGATCGCTGTCTTGAAGGCGAGCTGATATTTAGGTATTGTTGTATGACAATGCCTGATTGGATCGCCGCCTTAAGAGCGAGCTGAGTTCACTGCACTGTTTTAAGACTGCCTGATCGTGAAACACTGCCCTAGAAGCAAAACTAAGTTCACTGCATTGTTATAAGACAGTGCCTGACCGTAATCGCTACCTTAAGAGCACGCTGAATTCATTGCATTGTTATAAGACTGTGCCTGACCGTGAAAACGCTGCCTTTAAGCAAAACAAAGTTACATGTATTGTTATAAGACAGCACCTGGCCGTAAATCGCTACCTTAAGAACGAGCTCTGTTCACTAAATTGTTGTATGACAGCGCCTGACCGTAAATCGCTACCTTAAGAACGAGCTCTGTTCACTAAATTGTTGTATGACAGCACCTGGCCTAAATCGCTACCTTAAGAACGAGCTCTGTTCACTAAATTGTTGTATGACAGCGCCTGACCGTAAATCGCTACCTTAAAACGAGCTCTGTTCACTAAATTGTTGTATGACAGCGCCTGACCGTAAATCGCTACCTTAAGAACGAGCTCTGTTCACTAAATTGTTGTATGACAGCGCGTGATGATGGAGAGCCAGCTGAGTTAACTGCATTGTTGTATGACGGTGCCGGAAAGTGCATCGCTGCCTTAAGAACGAGTTACGAGTCTGTCTGTATTGGACACTAGCTGATGCAGAGCAAGAGACAGTGTCATCTATCGCAGACACTAAATATTGGTGGACAGGAGGACTTTCCCCCGTGGGAATGGATTTTATGGCTGGAATGATATGGTCTGTAGAACTCGGGGGATCCAGTTTGTCGGAAAACAGATAGCGCCGAGTATGGGGTGAGGTAGGTGTGGGGTTGAGGGTTGGTTTGGTGTCTAGGGGTGTGTGTATGTGTGTGTGTGTGTGTGTGTGTGTGTGTGTGTATGTGTGTGTTTGTGTGTGTGTGTTTGTGTGTGCGTGCGTGCGTGTGTGTGTGTGTGTGTGTGTGTGTGTGTTCGTTGCTTGATTTAACGTCTTTTCACTATAAGTGATATTAGACGGGGAAAAATGGCATGGAGGATGAAATAAGGAGGGAGGGGGGTGTGGAGGGGAGAGGGGAACAGAGTAAGGGACGTAAAAAAAATTAAAAGGAAGCGGCAAGGTCTTAAGAAAAAGGATATGGATGAACAGAGAAATGAAACTAGAACAACGCTAACATCAATAATGTAAAAGAAAAATCGTCATAAAAACAAAACAAAACAAAAATAATCATAATTATAATAATAATCTTAAAGTAACGCATTAACAGGACTGTGAACCAATGATTCTGAAATTTTAACTAACAAAACTTGATCCGATACTACTTCTTTAAAATGCGTTTCAAGATAGTTTCCTTGTGTAAACGTCTTTGGTAAAAAGGAACGAAGCTTTCTGCAGTTAAAACAAACAGTGATACAATGTGAATTGTTCGCCACAAATACATAAAACGTTGTTACAATATTTTGTTTTCAAAGCGTTCAATTGAATGCGAAAATATGTCATAACAATTAATCTCAAATGATATAACGAGGAATACTGCACATTTTTACAGATATTTTGAACTGAAAGTTTGATTCTTTTTTGAGACACAAATTTTTCATTTAAATGTTCATGAAATCGAATCCATGATGCTAATTCTAGCGAGTTGTAAGCTTCTTTTACCGAGGTGTTAACATGTAATTCTATGGAATTTTCAGAATGGAGGGCACCGGATTTAGCTGCTCTGTCAACTACGTTGTTGCCATGAAGACCAACATGAGAAGGCACCCAGCATAAATTGATTTCCGAACCATTTATCTTTAAACAATGTATTAGATGATTTGCCTCAGTAATTAAGTCAGGTCTTGTGTCTGTATCAAAAGACTGTAAGGCATATAATACAGATTTTGAATCACAAAGAGAACTACTTTGAATGACACAGGCCGAAGGCTTATTAAATAATGCAACGCTTGAACAACAGCGACCAATTCTGCTGTATATATAGATACATTTGCCCCAATGAAAAAATACTTTTTAATGTTAAATTTTGGAACATAAAAGGCTGCTCCAGCGCTCTGGTTTGCTAAGACTGACCCATCGGTAAAAATGTGGAGGTGGGTACGGTACTTTTCATCGATGTGTTCACAAGCTGTGGATAGCGTAATGTTGACATTATTATCTTTTTTAACTTTTGCATAATCGAGATCAAATGTGGCCTTTAGCATTTCCCATGTAGGGATAGGCGTTATCGTTGGTTTCTCGGCTATTTCATCCATAGTTATGCTGGATTGTTTGATCAGGCCAGATATGTAAGTTGCGGCTGTAATTTGAGATGAAATGCTTTTTGCTCGTTTTGGAAAGTCAGTATCAGACCTGATCTTAATTTCTTTGCTCACAAAATTATCCACTTGTGAAGTGTGTGTGTTTGTGTGTGTGTGTGTGCGTGCGTGCGTGTGTGCGTGTGTGTGTGTGTGTGTGTGTGTGTGTGTGTGATGGAGAGAGAGAGAGAGAGAGAGGAGAGAGAGAGAGAGACAGACAGACAGACAAACAGAGAAAGAGAGAGAGACAGACAGACAGACAGAGACAGAGCGAGAGAGAGAGACAGAGAGAGACAGAGAGAGACAGAGAGATACAGAGAGAGAAAGTGAGACAGAGAGACAGAGAGAAACAGACAAACAGACAGCGAGGTAGGTAGATAGATAGATAGATAGATAGATAGATAGATGATAGATAGAAGAGAGACAGACAGACAGACAGACAGAGACAGACAGAGAGACACAGAGACAGAGAGAAAGACAGAGAAAGACAGAGAGAGACAGACTGACAGAGAAAGAAAGAAAGACAGACATACAGCCAGAGAGAGACAGAGAGACAGAGACAGACAGACAGACAGACAGACAGATAGAGACACAGACAGAGAGACAGAGACAGACAGACAGACAGACAGACAGATAGAGACAGAGACAGAGACAGAGACATAGAGCAGACAGACAGACAGACAGACACAGAGACAGAGACGGAGAGAGACAGATAGACAGACAGACAGACAGACAGACAGACAGACAGGCAGACAGAGACAGACAGACAGAGCAGAATTGATGATACCGAGACAGACAGATGGTGAGCTAGTGTGAATTTCACCATGTCTATGGCTTGGATGTTTTCGATGATATCACGTCCTGGTTTGTTGGCAGCTCTTCTCGAAAAAAGAAAGAAAAGAAAAGAAAAGAAAACAAAAGAAATGAAAAAAAACAACAGCAACAACAACAACAAACAACAACAACAACAACAACAAAACACACACGCATACACAAAACATATCTCAACACACGTATTGATTTTGTGCCCTCATGTTCGGCACCGGTATGTAGGGTGGGCATGAACATGGAACTGCCGAGCTTGACTTTTATTTTAATAGGAATGGGGAGAAGAGAGGGGGGGGTGAAGGGGGGGGCGAAGGGGGGGGGGGCGAAGGGGGGAGTTCAGGTAACAACTTGTAACTGACTGTGTTTTCTGGATCACGGTTTCCCTCTCTTTGTGAGTTTTGTGTCTTCGTGATAAAATGCTACCGAGGTCTTTGTTGAGTTTTGTGTCTTCTGTGAAAAATGCTACCGAGGTCTTTGTTGAGTTTTGTGTCTTCTGTGAAAAAGTGCTGTACCAGCGAGGTCTTTGTTGAGTTTTGTGTCTTCTTGAATGAAAAATGTTACCGAGTCTTGTTGAGTTTGTGTCTTTGTAATGTCGAGTCTTTGTGAGTTTTGTGTCTTCTGTGAAAAAATGTTACCGAGGTCTTTGTTGAGTTTTGTGTCTTTGAAAGTCGAGTCTTGTTGTTGTGTTTTATAAAATGCTACCGAGGTCTTTGTTGAGTTTTGTGTCTTCTGTGAAATGTTCGAGGTCTTTGTGATTGGTCTTGAAAATGTTACCGAGGTCTTTGTTGAGTTTGTGTCTTCTGTGAAAAATGTTACCGAGGTCTTTGTTGAGTTTTGTGTCTTCTGTGAAAATGTTACCGAGGTCTTTGTTGAGTTTTGTGTCTTCTATGAAAATGTTACGAGGTCTTTGTTGAGTTTTGTGTCGTCTGTGAAAAATGTTACCGAGGTCTTTGTTGAGTTTTGTGTCTTCTATGAAAATGTTACTGAGGTCTTTGTTGAGTTTTGTGTCTTCTGTGAAAATGCTACCGAGGTCTTTGTTGAGTTTTGTGTCTTCTAAAAATGCTACCGAGGTCTTTGTTGAGTTTTGTGTCTTCTATGAAAAATGCTACCGAGGTCTTTGTTGAGTTTTGTGTCTTCTATGAAAATGCTACCGAGGTCTTTGTTGAGTTTTGTGTCTTCTGTGAAAATGCTACCGAGGTCTTGTGATTTTGGCTTCTTGAATGTAGAGGTTTTTGGTTTGTGTCTTCTGTGAAAATGCTACCGAGGTCTTTGTTGAGTTTTGTGTCTTCTGTGAAAAATGCTACCGAGGTCTTTGTTGAGTTTTGTGTCTTCTTGTGAAAAATGCTACCGAGGTCTTTGTTGAGTTTTGTGTCTTCTGTGAAAAATGTTACCGAGGTCTTTGTTGAGTTTTGTGTCTTCTATGAAAATGTTACCGAGGTCTTTGTTGAGTTTTGTGTCTTCTATGAAAATGCTACTGAGGTCTTTGTTGAGTTTTGTGTCTTCTATGAAAATGCTACCGAGGTCTTTGTTGAGTTTTGTGTCTTCTGTGAAAATGTTTACCGAGGTCTTTGTTGAGTTTTGTGTCTTCTATGAAAATGCTACCGAGGTCTTTGTTGAGTTTTGTGTCTTCTGTGAAAAATGCTACCGAGGTCTTTGTTGAGTGTTTTGTAGTCGTATTTTTTGTGAAAAGTGCTACCGAGGTCTTTGTTGAGTTTTGTGTCTTCTATGAAAATGCTACCGAGGTCTTTGTTGAGTTTTGTGTCTTTTGATTGAAATGCTTACGAGGTCTTTGTTGATGTTTTGGTGTCTTCTCGTGGAATTGTTTTGTGGTCTTTGTTTGAGTTTTTGTTTGTTGTCTGTGAAAATGTACCTAGGTTCTTTGTTGGTTTTGTGGCTTCTGTGAAAAATGCTACCGAGGTCTTTGTTGGTTTTGTGTCATCTATGAAAATGCTACCGAGGTCTTTGTTGAGTTTTGTGTCTTCTATGAAAATGTTACCGAGGTCTTTGTTGAGTTTTGTATCTTCTATGAAAATGCTACTGAGATCTTTGTTGAGTTTTGTGTCTTCTATGAAAATGCTACCGAGGTCTTTGTTGAGTTTTGTGTCTTCTGTGAAAATGCTACTGAGGTATTTGTTGAGTTTTGTG
>JAPXFY010000030.1:40322769-40325269 GCA_030674185.1 Monoplex corrugatus | reverse complement strand
TCATTTATTGTGTCTCGTTATATTAGCTCCAAAATATGAACCAGCATAATTACAATGCTACCAAAATCGTATAACAAACAGGTTAGACTTAATATCCCCCCCCAAAAAAAAAAAAAAAAAAAAAAAGAAAGAAAGAAAAAAAAGAAATGCACAGGCAGAGAGCCGAGGACGCCAAAACTGCCAATTCTTTTCCCTTCTCTTTTTCATCTTTGCATTTTCATCCTTCAATTTTTTTTTGCTTTTGTGCAGAGGTGATTTGTTGTGGCAGTTATTTTGAAGGTGGTGTATTGGATCTAATATGTTTGTGTTTGTCCCTCTCTCTGTCCGACCGCCTGTCTCTGCCTCGGTGCTTTTTTTCTTTATGCTTCAACTGTGTACATAGTTTTATGTGAACTGTGTACATACATTTTATGTGAACTGTGTACAGACATTTTATGTGAACTATGTACATAATTTATGTGAACTGTGTACATACAGTTTATGTGAACTGTGTACATACATTTTATGTGAACTGTGTACATACATTTTATGTGAACTGTGTACAGACATTTTATGTGAACTGTGTATATACATTTTATGTGAACTGTGTACATACATTTTATGTGAACTGTGTACATACATTTTATGTGAACTATGTACATACATTTTATGTGAACTGTGTACATACATTTTATGTGAACTGTGTACATACATTTTATGTGAACTGTGTATATATACAGTTTATGTGAACTATGTACATACATTTTATGTGAACTGTGTACATACATTTTATGTGAACTGTGTACAGACATTTTATGTGAACTGTGTACATACATTTTATGTGAACTGTGTACATACATTTTATGTGAACTGTGTACATACATTTTATGTGAACTGTGTACAAACATTTTATGTGAACTGTGTACATACAGTTTATGGGAACTGTGTACATACATTTTATGTGAACTGTGTACATACAGTTTATGTGAACTGTGTACATACATTTTATGTGAACTGTGTATATACAGTTTATGTGAACTGTGTACATACATTTTATGTGAACTGTGTACAGACATTTTATGTGAACTGTGTACAGACATTTTATGTGAACTGTGTACAGACATTTTATGTGAACTGTGTACAGACATTTTATGTGAACTGTGTACAGACATTTTATGTGAACTGTGTACAGACATTTTATGTGAACTGTGTACAGACATTTTATGTGAACTGTGCATATACAGTTTATGTGAACTATGTACATACATTTTATGTGAACTGTGTACAGACATTTTATGTGAACTGTGTACAGACATTTTATGTGAACTGTGTACAGACATTTTATGTGAACTGTGTACATACATTTTATGTGAACTGTGTACAGACATTTTATGTGAACTGTGTATATACATTTTATGTGAACTATGTACATAATTTATGTGAACTGTGTACATACATTTTATGTGAACTGTGTACAGACATTTTATGTGGACTGTGTACAGACATTTTATGTGAACTGTGTATATACATTTTATGTGAACTATGTACATAATTTATGTGAACTGTGTACATACATTTTATGTGAACTGTGTACATACATTTTATGTGAACTGTGTACATACATTTTATGTGTACTGTGTATAGACATTTTATGTGAACTGTGTACATACATTTTATGTGAACTGTGTACAGACATTTTATGTGAACTGTGTGTACATACATTTTATGTGTACTGTGTACATACATTTTATGTGAACTGTGTACATACATTTTATGTGAACTGTGTACATACATTTTATGTGAACTGTGTACATACATTTATGTGTACTGTGTATAGACATTTTATGTGAACTGTGTACATACATTTTATGTGAACTGTGTACAGACATTTTATGTGAACTGTGTACATACATTTTATGTGAACTGTGTACATACATATTATGTGAACTATATACATAATTTATGTGAACTGTGTACATACATTTTATGTGAACTGTTTACATACAGTTTTATGTGAACTATGTACATAATTTATGTGAACTGTGTACATACATTTTATGTGAACTATGTACATAATTTATGTGAACTGTGTACATACATTTTATGTGAACTGTGTACATACATTTTATGTGAACTGTGTATATACATTTTATGTGAACACTGATATATATATACTTTTATGTGAACTGTGTACATACAGTTTTATGCCTTATTACCTGTTCGTCTGTCTGTCTGTCTGTCTGTCTGTCTGTTTTCTATATTTGACCTTCACAAACACACACACACGCGCGCACAACACACAAAGAAAGAAAGAAAGAAAGGAAGAAAGAAACACAGACAGATAAACAGACAGATTGACAGACACACACTACCGATACTCTCTCTCTCTCTCTCACTTTTTATTCTTTTTTCTTTCTCTCACTATCTCTCTGTGAGTCATTCTCTGTTTATCTGTCTGTCCGTCTCTGTCTCTGTCTTTCTCCAAATTACTCTGTGCTTGTGTCTGTGTGTGCGTCCATGT
>JAPXFY010000030.1:40315269-40317769 GCA_030674185.1 Monoplex corrugatus | reverse complement strand
CCCGTTCTGGGAAAAAGACTGTTGTACTGTTACAAGCAATCGGTTGGTAGAAAATATAGTAGACAGTGCGCTTTACCTTTTGAATGATGGGAGTGTCACTAGAATTCCTGATGTTTCCAAACACCAGGCAACAGCCATTGATCTGTCACTAATATCACCAGAATTAGTACCATGCTGTACCTGGGACACTCATATAGATACTTTGGGAAGTGATCACTTACCTATCATCATAACGATAACTAATGAAAATATCAGGACAAAAGACAGCACTCCTGATATTATACCAAAATATAATTACACGCGCGCTGATTGGTCCTGGTTTCAGACTGCTCTTGCTAAACACGAATACAAACATTATGAAAGTGACAATGTAGACGTTATGTTTACTAAATTCCAGGAGTCAGTTCTGGCTGCTGCAGACCTCTCAATCCCGAAACTCAAAACCTTTAAGTCTAATAACCGTTTGGGTAATGTTTGGTGGACAGAGGCATGTGAGAAAGCAGTTCAGTATAAAAAAGAGAAATACAAAATCTACATCAAAAGCAGAACACCCGAAGATCATATGGAAATGAAAAAAGCTAACACCCAGTGTAATAGAATTATCGCTGAATCAAAGAAAAACTTTTGGGCGTCCTACTGCAAAAAAGAAATTTCAGATTTCGGGGATTTCCATAAAGTCTGGACAAAATTGAATCAAATGAAAATGGAGCCAACTTACCTAGGTGTCCAATAATGATTGACACGTGTCACAAATTTCCTTCCGATGTGGACAAAGCTGAAACGTTTGTGGAACTTTTTGCCGAAAATAGTAAAGTAGACGGTTTACCTCCTACCTGCAAACACTACAGGGAAATGGCAGCTAACAACCCTATCTTCACTGACCCAATACCTCAGAATGATCGCTGGTTTAATGCTCCAATCACCTTACAAGAGCTAAAAAACACTATCTTGTCTCTACACAACAAAAGAAGTTCAGTAGGTGTCGATGCAGTTTCAAATGAAATGATTAAACATCTTCCGGAAAACTGCATTATTTTCTTACACAAAATTTTTCAGAAATGCTGGGTTAGTGGAACTGTACCACAGATATGGCAAAGGTCTATTGTTATACCAATATTAAAAGCAGGTAAGCCTAAGAACAATAAAAACAGTTACAGACCTATTGCGTTGACGTCCCATACGAGCAAACTAATGGAAAGATTGGTCTTAAACAGACTTATACATTACTGTGATAAAAATAATGTTATTCCAGTAAATCAAGCAGGTTTTAGAAAAGGGAGATCCACAGTTGAGCACCTCGTTAAACTTACAACTCAGATAAAGCAACAGTTTGCCCGCAGAAAAAGTGTTTTAGCTACTTTTTTTGATGTGAAAAAAGCTTACGATCAAGTTTGGCATACGCGTTTATTGTACAAGCTGAAATCTGTTGGTTTATCGGGCAATATGTATGATTACATTAAGTCTTTTTTAGCCAATAGAACAATTCAGGCACGAGTGGGAACTAGTTATTCTACTTCACGAAATCTTGACATGGGAATTCCACAAGGTTCAGTGATAGCACCTCTTTTATTTAATATCCTTACACAGGATCTTCCTAAAGCACTCTCAAATCATGTTGTTTTGGTACAGTACGCTGATGATATATGTATTTGGATGAATATTACTTTAAAAAAGACAACTCCACAAAGAGCGCAGAATTACATTAGGAAGTTGTACCAATCTGATCTTGATAATCTTGGAAACTATATGTTAGAAAATGGTCTGTCGTTGTCAGCGGAAAAAACTAACATAATGCTATTTAATCCTGGTGGTACTTTAAGTAACTTGCCTACTTTCAGATTGCTTGGTGAAGTGTTACATTACAAACAGGTTGTAAAATTCCTGGGTGTCTTTATAACATCGAAATTAAACTGGACTGTCCATTTTGATTATATTTCAACAAAAGCAAGAAAAGCCTTAAATTTTCTTAAGATAATAAGCAGATTACCTTGGGGAATGGATACAAACATACTGATTCATCTATCAACAGCACTTGTACGATCTAAATTATCATATGCACAAGAAGTGTTCTTCAGTGCACCAAAATATTTATTAAAGAAGATACAAAGCTTAAACTGCAAAAGTATTAAAATTGCTCTAGGTGTCCCTGCTCACGCTTCTAATCTGGAAACGTACAAAGTTGCTGGAATTCTGCCTCTGAACAACTATCGTGAGCTAGCGACAACAAAATTTGTCGTTAGAAGTACTTCACAAACGGACAATTTTGTGAGTAAGGAAATTAAAATTAGGTCTGATGTTGACTTTCCGAAGCGAGCAAACAGCATTTCATCACAAATGACTGTTGCAACTTACATATCTGACTTGGTCAAACAGTCTCACCTAAATATGGATGAAATAGCTGAGACACCATCAACAACGCCTATCCCTACATGGGAAATGCAAAAAGCCTCTTTTGATATTGATTATACAGACGCTAAGAAATCTGAAAACGTCAACATTT
>JAPXFY010000030.1:40295269-40307769 GCA_030674185.1 Monoplex corrugatus | reverse complement strand
CATATCAGTATTATGTTTATGATTGATAAATGGTCAGGTCATATCAGTATTATGGTTATGATTGATAAATGGTCAGGTCATATCAGTATTCTAGTTATGGTTGACTAATGGTCAGGTCATATCAGTATTTTGGTTATGGTTGACTAATGGTCAGGCCATATCAGTATTCTGATTATGGTTGACTTATGGTCAGGTCATATCAGTATTCTGGTTATGGTTGACTTATAGTCAAGCCATATCAGTATTTTGGTTATGGTTGACTTATGGTCAGGTCATATCAGTATTCTGGTTATGGTTGACTAATGGGCAGGCCATATCAGTATTCTGGTTATGGTTGATAAATGGTCAGGCCAAACCTCGTATCGGTATTCTGGTTATGACTGTTACATGGTCAGGCCATGTTAGTATTCTGGTGATGATCGTGGCTACAGTGAGCGAGCGTCATTCTCATTGACCACGAAGACAGTTGCGTTGTATTGCGTGGTATCATGGTTTGTTAGTAAACGCTTGCAGCCTGGTACTTCTGCTACATTCCTGTGAATTTTCTTAAGATTGCCCATACCTTAGCTCATATCAACAGAAGTGTTAGGCATGGCTGGTGTTCTGTCACCACGTCACAACTGGACTGCTGGAGGTAAAGAGAACACCAGGTAGACCCAGGGAGAAAATATTGGACGGACTTGTAGAGTGGCTGAGGACAGACAGGGTGGGAGATGTACTTGTATTGACAGGGGATAAATTTATTTGGAGGGCCATGATGGCCAACGCCATGCGGCAGGGCACATTTATGATGATGATGATGATGATGGTGATGACCATAGTGGGCGAGCATTATACTCATTGACCACGAAGACATTGTTTTGTATTGCGTGCTACCATATTGTGTCAAAAAGACGCCTGCAGGTCTGGTACTCCTGGCTACATCCCTGTAAATTTCCTGTAAGGATTATCTATCAGAAGATATGTCCTGTGAGCACAGGGGCTAGAGCTTCAGGTAGCCCTTACCGCCTGATGGTTTGTTATAAGACACATAACTGGGTCCGCATGGGTCATGCAGAATGGGACAGCCCCCCCCCCCCCTTTGCTTGAAGAAATGACTGTCCATTGGCGTCGGGAGCTTGGGAGGTGAGTGTCCCATGTGTGGCAGGTACTGGTGCTCCAGGTCTCATCCACACCTTCGTGGTGTTTCTTGTTAATTAGTTGTCGCCTTCGCCAATTGCCACCTGACACCATTTTGAGAGAAATCATTTCCAGTCGGTGTCCGGGACTGCTTTGGTGTCCAAGCAAACCTGGCTTAGTGAGTCAGCTAACCTCCATACCCACCCGCCGTCTGCCATCCATTGGGTGGAGGGGGATAGTCACCTGTTAACGCCTTATCGGTATATTGAGCCCTACTGGTACTACTGTTGAGAGTTCCATGGACAGCAAAGAAAACAAACGAGACAGTCTTGATGGAGGCAGACACAAGTAGATTACTCATAAGAAGATTAGGAAAAGACAAGCGACATTTATAGGCCATTTTATGAGGAAGGGGGATTTGGAGCACCTGGTCACAACGGGAAAGCTGGAGGGAAAGAGAGCAGCAAGTAGACCCAGGGAGAGAATGCTGGACGGACTTGCAGAGTGGCTGGGATGGGGAAGGTGGGGGAGATGCTAGGGGCAATGAGAGATAGAGATGGTTGGAAGTCCATGGTCGCCAACGCCATGCGGCAGGGCACCTGATGATGATGATGATGACTCGTACAGTAACAGGTGTTTTCCAGATTGCACATCCCGACGAACAACTCTTCCCCAGGAGCACTTAGCTTTGGCCTAGTGCATTCCTGGAGCCAATGTGTGAATTCTTGACAAGAATGGCTAATGAAGAAAATGGCAAACCACATCTGTTACATGTATCTTATCACTGACATCGGTCGTGAGCCAGCGTGCATGGCCATGCACACATTTTACATTCCTCTGGATACTTCATGTACGTTCCTTCCGATTTAGAAACATCACAAACTTATTCATATAGAATGAATTAAAAAAGGTATTTTCTTTAGTGTACATTAAACTGAAATAGGATCGTCTACCGAAATGATGAAATGGCTGCAGACAGTTGGTTGGGGGTGCAGAAAAATGTATCACCATCCATTGTAAAAGCAGACAAAACTAAAAGTAGGTCGAGACAGTGAGGTCAAAGTGTACCTTGGATTTGTCAAAAACTGCGTTTATAACTTAAATCTGTTTTCAATGAAATATAACGATATGGCTAAGTGTGGAACTGCCATGGAACTCTGAACATTTTACGTTCCATGGACATCTAAGAAACAAACGAGATAGTCTTGAAAGAGGCAAACACAGAAAGAACATTAATGAAGAAGATTAGGAAAAGACAATCAACAGAGAAATTAGAGCACGTAGTCACAACAGGAAAGCTGGAGGGAAAAAGAGCACCAGGTAGACACAGGGACAAAATATTGGACGGACTTGCGGAGTGATTTAAGACGAGAGGGTTGGCGATGTACTTGCAGCCACAAAGGATAGACTCGTATGGGAGGGCCATGATCGCCAACACCATGAGGCGAAACACATGATGCTGCTGCTGCTGCTGCTGTGTGATGATGATGACAACTAAGTATACCGATCAAGGCGTTAATAATCTCTGTCTATCAAGTTGGAGATGACCTTTCCCAGAGTTCGTCGATGATGGTTGAGATGCACGAGCACAACGATAATTGTTTCCTGGACTTATAAAGTCAAAATATTTCTCAGGTGCTTTCCTTTTTTTGGTAAACGTCCATGGGGCTACGTTTTGAACAGAGTGTATGATTCCACTGACATCTGACCTCGGGCCGGTGGTTCTTCAGGTAGAGCCATGGGCTTAATAATATAATAAAATAATAATAATAATAATAATAATAATAATAATAATAATAATAATAATAATTACAATATTTATATAGCGCAAAATCTTGATAGAAATCAAAATCTAAGCGCTGAACATACACATACGCACGCGCCCACACACACGCACACACACACACTCACACATGGCTATAAACGGGGAAAAAGAATAAAAGCAATGGAAAATTATAGAGAGCATATTATATACAAATATATATTACAATGTGATTCCACTCCGAGCGGAGACAGGCTACAGAGGGGATGAGTGAGGTCAGGATTTCATGCAGAGGAGAAAAGGTGAGTTTTGAGAGCGGACTTGAAGGAGACAAAAGTAGGTTGCTGACGGACTGAGAGAGGAAGTTTGTTCCAGGAAGTGGACCAGAAACAGAGAAGGCTCGTGGACCTATGCTTAGTGCGTGGAAAGCGAAAGAAGTCAGAGGATCGGAGGCAGAGCGGAGGGTACGTGAGGGAAGATAGATCTCAAGTAGGCTTGACAGGTAATCGGGGGCTGCGTTATTGAGGCTTTTGTAGCACATGGTGTCTAGTTTGTACTGTATGCGCTTTGATACAGGGAGCCAGTGAAGTTGTGCCAGGAGAGGAGATATGTGGTCAGCTTTTTTCTTTTTGAGTACAAGGCGTGCAGCATTGCTTTGAATGCGCTGTAGGATGTGGATGGTGGAGGCAGGAAGTACCAGACAGGAGTGAATTGCAATAGTCAATGCGAGACATTATGAAGGAGAGAACGAGTTTTGCAGACAGATACTTCCTGATCAGGCTTATACGATGGAGGTGATAGTAGCAAGATCTGGCAGTTTGAGAAACAAAGTTGTTCATGGAGAGGGTAGAGTCAAGGCAGACACCAAGGTTTTTAGCTGAGTCAGAAATTGGGACTGATGTGTACATAATGAGAGAGAAAGAGGGGGCTTAGTGTCTGATATCTTGAGTTCAATCCCGGCCAGCAAAGTAAACATTGGTGTGTTTGCTGTCCATCTTAATGTTTCCATCATTCTGGTGATGCCAGCTTAGTGTTTCATGGGTCTTCTCCCCCCTTATCTTCCCCTTTCTGCTCTTCTGTTTAAGACCTTCAAAACAAGCGTGACTGCCCGCGTTCAAGCAAACCAGGAAACCAAGAACAACACACACACACAAACACACACACACCACAGCAACACACACATACACACACACACACAACAAAACACCACACAGACACACACAACACACAGACACATACACAGACACACACACACAACACACACAGACACACAGACACACACACACAGACCACACACACACACACACACAGACACACACACACACAACACACACACACACACACAACATACACACACACATTATACACACATACAAAACAATTTCACACACACAATTTATTTGTACAACGTATGTTACAGTTAGAATTCAATTTCAATTGTTTGAGTTTGGAATGATGGATTGAGCGGAGGAATTGAGAAGGAGAAGAGAAAAGGAGGTAGAGGAAGAGAGAGAGAGAGAAGAGAGAGAGAGGAGAGAAGAGAGAGAGAGAGAGAGAGAGGAGAGAAGAGAGAGGAGAGGAGAGAAGAGAGAGAGAGAAGAGAAGAGAGAGAGAGGGAGAGAGAAGAGGGAGAGAGAAGAGGGAGGAAGAGAGAGGGAGAGAAAGGGAGAGAGAGAGAGGAGAGAGGAAGAGAGGAGGAGAAGAGAGGGAGAGAAGGAGAGGGAGAGAGAGAGGAGAGGAGAGAAGAGAGAAGGAGAGAGAGAAAGAGAGAGAGAGAGAGGAGGGAGAGAGGAGGAGAGAGGAGAGAGAAGAGCGAGAGAGAGAGAGAGGGAAGGAAGAGGGAGGGAGAGAGAGAGAGAGAGAGAGAGAGAGAGAGCAGAGAGAGAGAGAGAGAGGGAGGAGAGAGAGAGGGAGGGAGAGAGAGAGAGGAGAGAGAGGAGAGCGAGAGAGAGAGGAGAGAGAGAGAGGGAGGGAGAGAGGGAGGGAGAGAGAGAGAGCGAGGAGAGAGAGAGAGAAGAGAGAGAGAAGAGAGCGAGAGAGAGAGCGAGAGAGAGAGGAGAGAGAGAGAGGAGAGAGGGAGGGAGAGAGACAGAGACACAGACAGAGAGAGAGAGACACAGACAGAGACAGACACAGACAGACAGATAGACAGAGGGAGAGACACAGACAGGGTCAGAGACAGCCAACCAACCAACCAGCCAGCCAGACAACCAGACAGACAGCCAGCAGCCAGACAGCCAGCCAGCCAGACAGCCAGACAGCCAGCCAGCCAGCCAGACAGCCAGCCAGACAGCAGCCAGACATACAGCCAGACAGCCAGGCAGTCAGCCAGCCAGCCAGACAGCCAGACAGACAGCAGCCAGACATACAGCCAGACAGACAGCCAGCCAGACACCAGACAGCCAGCCAGCCAGACAGACAGACAGACAGCCAGACAGCCAGCCAGCCAGCCAGCCAGACAGACAGACAGACAGACAGACAGACAGACAGACAGCCAGCCAGACAGACAGACAGACAGACAGCCAGCCAGCCAGACAGCCAGCCAGCCAGCCAGCAGCCAGACAGACAGACATACATACATACAGAGACAGACAGACAGACATACAGCCAGCCCAGCCAGCCAGACAGACAGACAGACAGACAGACAGACAGACAGACAGACAGAGACTATCATCTGATTGCTTGCTTGTCATCAGACGACTCATCAGCTAAGACATCGTCTGTCAGTACAGTGTACAGTCAGTTCTCTATCAAGCTGGTCAAACAAATAGGGCACAAAATGGCCACACTAGGCAAACATACTTATCATTGATTGAGCACACAGCCAGGAACATACTTTGCTAATTATGCGCTAATTATACGCTGGAGTAGGGATTGATCTCACGAAGATAGATGATACATTAGAAATGCACAATATATTCAGTGACGCAGCAGTGATGATATTGATCTGTTTTCTCTCGTTACACAAATAGCTTACCGTCCGATTGCAAAGTAAATATTTTTAATTTGTTGTCAAATAGAGGAAAGAATCAGTTATATCAGTCTCACAACTTTTTGATAATAACAACACGATCAATAGTGTATCATCGACACACCACCAGCTGGAAAGATATTGCTGTCAACAGCAAGGTATGCAGAGCACAAGTGACCCGCCCTGACAAAAGGTACAATAAGTCGGGCCAGGCCTTCTGCTGCTGTGGGCCGAAAACTCTGAACAGGGACAATTTTGTCAATTTTGAGTTTTCTGCATTTTCATGCTCTATAACCACTTTTACACCATGTCCTAACACAATAAAGTCAAATTTAATCAATAAGTATCATTTTTTTGTGTTTTAATGTGTGGTAAGTGCTACATCTGGCCGCTGAAAGCTGCCCGATCGCCCCATTTTGGTGATTAAAGTACGCTTTTCTTATATTTATTTTTCTTTTTGTTGTTTTGGATGGGTGGACAATTAAGTGAACAAGGGAAGTATGGAATTTCAGCTGATTTGGTTGATATTTAATGCTTGTTGCTAAGGAGTTTCTGACCATACCCTTTCAATTCAGGCCTATTCTCTTCAACACTGTTTTTCTCAAAATGGCTGACTTGACCCCTCTCATCTTTGAAAGCCCATAACTTTTTTTGTTTTTGTAGCCTGAAACACAAGTTTCGTACCATTTGAAAGCTGAGATTCTAAACTTTACAGTGATACCATAACCTGAAAATGACTAGACTGAGACTTATTGTACCTTTTGTGGGAATGGGTCACCTGAATCGGATCTGAACAGCGCAGTACAGTTGCTACTTTTAACAGCAGGAACACAGAAATTATAATAGAAATTTGTGTTGTAACGATTCATCACAGTACATATGTGACCCCCCCCCCCCACCCCACCCCACCACGAAATCAGTCTTAACTAGCATTTCGGACATTTTGAGATATACATATCACTGTAAAGTGTACATTCTGCTGATTATTTTGGTACTTAAACAAAGCTTGTACTCAAAAAAATGTAAAAGTTATGTATGTTTAAAGTCATTCAGTTGTATGACAGCCATTTTGAGAAAACGGCCTCTAAAGTTTTTGTGCACCTGGTCACAACGGGAAAGCTGGAGGGAAAGAGAGCACCGGGTAGACCCAGGGAGAGAATGCTGGACGGACTTACAGAGTGGCTGAGGATGAAGAGGGTGGGGGAGATGCTGGGAGCAACGAGAGATAGAGATGATTGGAAGTCCATGGTCGCCAACGCCATGCGGCAGGGCACCTGATGATGATGATGATGAAAGTTTTTGTGTACTTTCCTACACACTTTCCTTAATTTTTTTTTCTTTAGTGGCTTTGACCTGGTTTGTTTCTAATCTTCGCTGTCATTATCTGAAAGGTGCACCAAAGAGCTTTCCATCAGTATATTACATGTGGGGGTACTGTACATGTTACGGTTCATAATAAGAGACAAAAATAGGTACTTTTGGTAGGAAATTGCGTTCTTTCTGTTGCGATCAGTGCATTAAAATACCGATTTAAATTGATTGATAATATTTTTTCAAGAAAAAAATTTCTGTGGGGGATAGATTATAGTCTACAGAAATCAATTTTGAGAAAAAGTCAAAACACCGCAGATAGACCCTCAGTCACCTTTTCAGCTCCTAGTGCTGTTCGACTGATTGCGAGTTAAGACTGATTTCGTGGTGGGAGGTCACATATGTACTTTATCCATATCTGCTGAGTCAGACAGGCGGACTGATCGAACCTGCTCAAAACTCACCTGCAGTGACAAGTTTGGAATGAAAGGGGAAGGAGAGGACGGTATGTGTACAATGCTGAGCATGGATTACCATCTTCAGGCTCAGTCAGAACAGCGGGCCCCAGTAACTCAGTTGGTTTGAGCATCGGATTCACATGCTAATGGTTGTGGGTTCAAATCCCGGGGTACGCTACTTTAAAACTGGCCTTCTTACTATCCCATCTTAACGTCGTTGTTGTTCTGGTGGTGTCAGTATAGGATTAGATAAGTCCCCCCATTAAAACTGGCCTTACTGTCCCATCTTAACGTCGTTGTTGTTCTGGTGGTGTCAGTATAGGATTAGATAAGTCCCCCCATTAAAACTGGCCTTACTGTCCCATCTTAACGTCGTTGTTGTTCTGGTGGTGTCAGTATAGGATTAGATAAGTTCCCCCCATTAAAACTGGCCTTCTTACTGTCCCATCTTAACGTCGTTGTTGTTCTGGTGGTGTCAGTGTAGGATTAGATAAGTCCCTCCATTAAAACTGACCTTTTCACTGTCCCATCTTAACATCATTGTTGTTCTGGTGGTGTCAGTATAGGATTAGATAAGTTCCCCCCATTAAAACTGGCCTTCTTATTGTCCCATCTTAACGTCGTTGTTGTTCTGGTGGTGTCAGTACAGGGTTAGATAAGTCCCCCCCATTAAAAGTGGCCTTCTTACTGTCCCATCTTAACATCATTGTTGTTCTGGTGGTGTCAGTACAGGATTAGATAAGTCCCCCCCATTAAAACTGGCCTTCTTACTGTCCCATCTTAACATCATTGTTGTTCTAGTGGTGTCAGTACAGGATTAGATAAGTCCCCCCATTAAAACTGGCCTTCTTACTGTCCCATCTTAACATCATTGTTGTTCTAGTGGTGTCAGTACAGGGTTAGATAAGTCCCCCCCATTAAAACTGGCCTTCTTACTGTCCCATCTTAACATCATTGTTGTTCTAGTGGTGTCAGTACAGGATTAGATAAGTCCCCCCATTAAAACTGGCCCTCTCACTGTCCCATCTTAACATCATTGTTGTTCTAGTGGTGTCAGTACAGGGTTAGATAAGTCCCCCCCCCCCCCCCATTAAAACTGGCCTTCTTACTGTCCCATCTTAACATCATTGTTGTTCTAGTGGTGTCAGTACAGGATTAGATAAGTCCCCCCATTAAAACTGGCCTTCTCACTGTCCCATCTTAACATCATTGTTGTTCTAGTGGTGTCAGTACAGGGTTAGATAAGTCCCCCTTCCCCCACTTCCCTGGGTTGGTTGTTCCCGTCGGCCATATCACCTGAGGAGGATGACGTAAAAACTGAACAAAATCAATCAGTCAACCAATCAATCAATCAGCATCTAAAACAATTGAAAGTTTAAGGTGACAGCAAACGGACCTGTTTCTTTCTGTCCGCTTTACGTCACGGGGCTGGGAGAGACATCTTCGTCTTCTCTGGTTCGCCATCTGCATGGTCTGACCGTGAATGTGGTCATTACATTTTTCAGTTACTGCCGGCTGCTCTGTGGAAGAGCAGCTCCCAGCGCTGCTCCATCCTTAACCCTTTGATTCTTGTGCCCTGTTTACCAGCGTTCTATACTCATCATTAAGTGCCCTGTTGCATGGCGTTGGCGATTATGGCCCCCCATACGAATCTATCCTTTATAGCCGCAGGTACATCTCCCACCCTCTCTGTCCTCAGCTATCCTGCAAGTCCGTCCAATATTTTCTCCCTGTGTCTACCGGGTATTCTCTTTCCCTTCATCTTTTCCGCTGTGACCAGGTGCTCTAATTTCTCTTTCCTCATAAAATGGCCTATAAATTTTGCTTGTTTTTTTTTTTTAATCTTCTTTGTTAATGATCTTCTTGTGTGTGCTTCCTTTAAGACTTTCTCGTTTGTTTTCTTTGCTGTCCATGGAACTCTCAACATTCTTCTTAGAAACCACATTTCAGTTGCCTCAGTTTTGTTCTGACTTTGCGTGTTGACTGCCCACGCCTTGCAACCGTATAACAGTATCGGTTCTATATGACATTCAAGAACTCTCTTCCTGATGTTAAATGCTAGTTATTTACTGGTAAGAACGTTTTTCATCTTCTGGAATGCTCTTTTGGCTTGGCCGATTCTGCTTGCTATTTCCCGATATTTAAAATTATCAACCTGTCTCAAAATTGTGGCCATTTGCTGTTGTTTTGCATGGCGGGATTTAATTTACTGATCACCATGACTTTAGCCCTTTATTTTTGCTTTGTATTTCTAATTTATTCACGAAGTTTTGCAGGTTCCTTTGATTTTCTGCAGTTAGCACGGTGTCATCTGCGTAACCAATGGTGTTTATAATTTTTCCTCCAACCTTTAACCCAGGGCACTCTTTTAAATTTCTCATGATGGTTTGGCTGTAAAATGAAAACAAATCTGGTGACAGAACACAACCCTTCCTGACCCCTCTTTAAATATTTTGGAAAGAGCTTGTATTGTTTACTATTCTCAATGCTGCTGTTTGTTGCCAATACATATTTCTGATTAGTTTTAGATCTTTTCCAACAATATTGAGCCTTGCTGTTTGGTCGATCAATTCTTCGTGTCTTACCCGATTGAATGTCTTGGTATAACCAACAAAGCAGAAATGTAAATCCTTATTCAGCTCGAATGACGTCTCTGTGAAAGTTCTTAGGATGTATATGGCATTAATAATTCCTTCCCCTTCGAAACATCCACACAGTTCTTCTATGATTGACATTTGAAGAATATAAACTGGTCTTCAATACGAGATCGAGAATTGAAGGGTGTGGAAGGTTCGTTCGTTATTTCTTTTAACGTCTATTCACATATGTGCTTTTAGACGAAAAAAACAAAATGAAAAAATAGACAAAATAAGATAAAGAGGATGTCTATGGGGTGGAAGAATCTACGAAATCATAAAGACAGTTTAACATATTAATTAACAGTAACAAATTTATCGGACAAGAGAAAAGCAATCAGAACATTAGAACAATCAGACTTTAAACAGATTGCTCAGGGCTGTATGTGTGTATGTAAGCGCACGCGCGTGTGCGTGCGTGTGAGTATGTGTGTGTGTGTGTGTGTATGTGTGTGCGTATACGCACGCGCACGCAACGAGCGTGTCCTGTGCTGTGTTATGACAAACCATCTGTGATTATCTGGTGGGGCAGAGGTGAAGAAGGTATGACAAACATACAGGAAGAATGTTGTGATGTCTCATAGCCATAGTGATCCAATACGTACGCCGTTGCTCCATTAGCTGATGACCTGCATAAAATATTCACACATCATAGGCCGCGTAGTGATACCACGAGGGAGTAGGGAGCCTGTCCACACCATGGTGTTTTGTCCTTCCGCTGTCAAAACTTACGTGTCATGTGAGAATTCTTCAGGGACTTTGGCTCCCTAGAGATGTGGGTGGTGGTGGGGGGAAGTGGGGAGTAGAGGGTGGATGGAGAGTAGAGCAGTGTATGTGTGTGTGTGTGTGTGTGTGTACGTGTGTGTGTGTGTGTGTGTGTGTGTATCTGTGTGTGTGTGCGTGTGTGTATGTGTGCGTGTGTGTGTGTATGTACGTGTGTGTGTACGTGTGGTGTGTGTGTGAGTGTGTGTGTGTGTGTTGGTGTGTTTGTATGTGTGTGTGTGTATGTGTGTGTGTGTGTGTGTACGTGTGTGTACGTGTGTGTGTGTGGTGTGTGTGTGTGTGTGTTGTGTGTCTGTGTGTGTGAGTGTGTGTGTGTGTTTGTATGTGTGTGTGTGTGTACGTGTGTGTGTGTGTGTGTGTACATGTGTGTATGTGTGTGTGTGTACGTGATGTGTGTGTGTACGTGTGTGTGTGTACGTGTGTGTGTGTGTGTTGTACATGTGTGTGTGTGTGTACATGTGTGTGTGTACGTGTGTGTGTGTGTGTGTGTGTGTGTGTGTGTGTGTGTGTGTGTGTTCATTCGTCACGTCTTTTAAGTCTATTTATGTAAGTGTTTAAGAAAATTGTGTGTGCATGTGTTTGTGTGTATGCATGTGTGAATGTGTGCATGTTTTGTGTGTGTGTGTGTGTGCATGTATTTGTGTGTGTGGTGTACATAGCACACACACCACACACACGACACACACACACAACACAAACAACACAAACAAACAAACAAACACACACACACATGCACACACACACGCACACAAACAAACAAACAAACAAACAAACAACACACACACACACAAACACACACACACACACACACACGCACACACAAAAAACAAACAAACAAACACACACACACCGCGCACACACAACACAAACACACACACACACAAACAAACAAACAAACAAACAAACAAACACACACACACACCACACACACACACATACACACACACACACACACACACACACACACACACACACACACACAAAGCATAACACCACTTGCACAGGCCAAACTACTCACATGATCAATGGAATGGCCAATACACTGCAGTCATTTGCACATGTGCAAAATACTCACTCTGTCATGATCACATGTTGACATGTTGTTTGTATCATACTCACACTGTCATGATCACATGTTGACATGTTGTTTGTATCATACTCACACTGTCATGATCACATGTTGACATGTTGTTTGTATCATACTCACACTGTCATGATCACATGTTGACATGTTGTTTGTATCATATTCACACTGTCATGATCACATGTTGTTATGTTGTTTGTATCATACTCACATTGTCATGATCACATGTTGTTTGTATCATACTGACACTGTCATGATCACATGTTGTTTTGTATCATACTCACACTGTCATGATCACATGTTACATGTTGTTTGTATCATACTCACCTTTGAAAAACGACGTTGGTCAAGTAAGATGTACAGTTTGCTGTGCAGT
>JAPXFY010000030.1:40275269-40280269 GCA_030674185.1 Monoplex corrugatus | reverse complement strand
ACATTTCTGACTATTCATACAGGTCCATTCTTTTAAGTTTCCCATATAGCTGGCTGTTTGTCTTCCACACTCGTACTGTCCTGTCCATATTGCCTTGGATGACATCTTTCATTAGAGAGCACCTCTTGTGTTTAGCTATATATCCAAATGAAGTCATGTTCTCCTTTATAAAGAAGCCAGGTAGTTGTTTTTTTTCTACAGCTAACTCTTCTAAGATACTTTACTTCGTTTTTTGTGTTTTCAGCTGATTCTCAAAATTGCTCCTGTAAAATCACATTTATGGGCCATTTTATGAGGAAAGGGGAATTAGAGCACCTGGTCACAACAGGAAAGCTGGAGGGAAAGAGAGCACAAGTAGACCCGAGGAGAAAATATTGGACGGACTTACATTCTGGCTGAGGACAGAGAGGGTGGAAGATGTGTTTGTGGCAACAAAAGAATAGATACATATGGAGGGCCATGGTGGCCAACGCCACGCGGCAGGGCACTTGATGATGATGATGATGATGACGTGATGATGATGATGATGATGATAATAATGAAAATTACATTTCAGCAAGGATCTGGATAGTGAAAAATACGTATCCTCAAATAGCAACCATTGAGCCAGCCCAGCTGACTGACCCACAAAAGACCCAACCAGTCAACCAGCTGACCTAACCAGTCCATCCCCTCCCTTCCCCGTTCCTTCACTCACCCCAGTGACCTCCCGAAGAAGGAGACTGTCAATGTCTGCTGAGTGGAAGCTAATTGGACCATGTTCAGGAGACATTGTACCCCTAGGCCATCGCGGTTCCTTAATTAAGACTCTCCTTCTATTAATAATGAATATCAGTTTGCATTATAGACACAGGACAGGAAAAAGGAAGGAGAGGAGAGAGAGAGAGAAGAGAGAGAAGAGAGAGAGAGAGAGAGAGAGAGAAGAGAGAGAAAGGGAGAGAAGAGAGGGGGAGGGAGAGAGGAGAAGAAGAGAGAGAAAGAGAGAGGGAGAGAGAGAAGAGAGGAAAAAGAAGAGAAGAGAAAGAGAGAGAAGGAGAGAAAGAGAGAGAAAGAGAAGAGAGAGAGAAGAGAGAGAGAGAGAAGAGAGAAAGAGGAGAGAGAGAGAGAGAAGGAGGAGAGAGAGAAGAGAGAGAGAGAGAGAGAAGAGAGAGAAGAGGAGAGAGAGAGGAGAGAGAGGGAGGAGGAGAGAGGAGAGAGAGGAGAGGGAGAGAGAGAGAAGAGAGAAGAGAGAGGGAAAAAGAGAGAGAGAGGAAAGAGGAGAGAGAAGGAGAGAGAGAGAGGGAGAGAAAGAAAGAGAGAGAGAGAAGAGACAGAGAGCGAGAGAAGGACGAACGAAACGTCACAACTGCAATCACCTGAAAAACAGAGAGAGAGAGAGAGAGAGAGAGAGAGAGAGAGAGAGAGAGAGAGAGAGAGGAGAGACATCATAGAGAGAGAGAGAGAGAGAGCGAGAGAGAGAGAGAGAGAGAGGATGAAACGTCATGAGTGCAATAAGCTGAAAAAGAATTACCAGGGACCCCTTCAAAAATCATTGTGGGATTTTTCGGCTCTAACCGGCTCCTACCCAGAGTTGGGCGTACAATGGGCTCATTGGGAAGACTGGGACCACACAGTCGAGTCTCATCCACTTCACCGATGCGTCATTGAGGGTGTTGCTCAAATCTTCTGACCAGCACTGCAGGTGTCTGTATCTCTCTTGCCTGGTTATGTTACGATAGTAAGAGTAGAGTACAGCCCTGTCACGCAGTCTCAATCCTAGATGGAACTCCACAGCATCATGATTATCATCCTCATCGACATCATCATCATCGCATTGTGAAAAAAAATGTTCCAGCTTCTGTGGCCATTAAGGTGGCGTAGAAAATGGGACCTCCCCCCCCCCCCCCTAAAAAAAAAAAAAAAACAAAAAAAAAACAGAAAGAAAGGCAAATGAAGATGGATTGTTGTTTTTATGTTGTTGTTGTTGTGGTGGTGGGGGTAGTGCTGCGCTGGTGTTTTTTTTTTCTGTTCTGTCTTCTGAGCTACCTCAGGGCTCACAGTGTCTAGGACGATTGTTCACAAATCTTTGACGATGCGTGACGATAGTGATGATAATCATAATGCTATGGAGTTCTGTCCTGGATTGAGACCAGGTATCAGGGCTGTATTCTAAGCTTTCTTTCACAATATGTCCTGTCGTCAACCAGGCCCAAGAGACACAGACACCTGCGATGTTTGTTGAGGACATCAGTGTAACATCCTCTGTGACGTATCCGTGAAGGGGATAGACTTGGCTGTGTGGTCCGGTCCCATTGTGAGCTTACAGCACGGTCAGCTGTCTGTAAGAGACGGTTGGGTCCGAGAGAGAGAGAGAGAGAGAGAGAGAGAGAGAGAGAGAGAAAGAGAGAGAGAGAGAGAAGAGCAGAGAGAGCGAGAGAGAGAGAAGACAGAGAGAGAGAGAGAAAGAAGAGAGAGAGAGAGAGAAAGACAGAGAGAGAGAGAGAAAGACAGAGAGAGAGAGAGAGAGAAGACGAGAGAGAGAGAGAGAAAGACAGAGAGAGAAAGAGAGAAGACGAGAGAGAGAGAGAGAGAGAGAGAAAAACAGAGAGAGAGAGAGAGAGAAAGACAGAGAGAGAGAGAGAGAGAAAGTCACACAGAGAGAGAGAGAGAGAGAGAGACAGAGAGAGAGAGAGAGAGAGAGACAGAGAGAGAGAGAGAGAGAGAGAGAGAGAGAGAGAGAGAGAGATCTATATTTGTTTGCAACACTTCTTTAGCCACTTGTGTACAGCAAGCTTCTTATCACACACGCCTCTCCCACTACGAACGTTACACTGAGACCCAGCAATGATAAGCACGGTTACACTTTGATGATTGTTATGGATGATTCAAGCATGGACCTTTCCCTCAATGCACAAGAGGGATATCTCACGAGGATATCTCAGAGGATATCTCACGATTATCGCATCAGGTCTCATCACCCTTATTTTACAGACAGGGATGATCAGGCTTTTTGAAGTCTTGAGGAACCTGTTCCTGCTGTGATACAAACTGGTACAAGATTGCCAGCTTCTCTAAGAACGCTCCAACCCCATTCCTGTAGTTGGACTCAAGATCTGATATCTTGAGTTCAATCCCAGCCCACAACATTAAAAACTGGCCTGTTCGCTGTCCATCTTAAAGTTTCCATCGCTCTGGTGGTGTCAGTTTAGTGTTTGATAGGTCCACTGGCCTGTTCGCTGCCCATCTTAAAGTTTCCATCATTTTGGTGGTGTCAGTTTAGTGTTTGATAGGTCCACTGGCCTGTTCGCTGCCCATCTTAAAGTTTCCATCGTTTTGGTGGTGTCAGTTTACTGTTTGATAGGTCCACTGGCCTGTTGGCTGCCCATCTTAATGTTTCCATCGTTCTGGTGGTGTCAGCTTAGTGTTTGATAGGTCCATTTCTCCCCTTTTCCTTTTCAAGACCTTGCCAGTGCATTGGGTTTTGCGCAGACTAAAGAAATCTGTCAGATATTTGCTGACAGATTTGAGTGGAGCGCATATGCAGTTGTGCGAGCACAGTGAATCCTCTTGAAATAACTGCAGTAACTGCAGTAATTCCTGTAGATATCCGCAGGAATACGAACAGCTTCTAGTGTCTTTCCATGCATGGTTTGCTTCAAGGCTTTGGAAATCTCTGAACTGGAGGGTGGGAAGCGTTGTTTTGTGTGCTGAAGATGCAAGGTCATCAAGCGATCATTGATGCCATGGGGTGGGTTTTTCTGTGTCCTTGCCAGCTTGTTGCCTATGATAAATCTGACACCAGAGTTCTTCTATTACCTTAGGGTTGCCAGTGCAGGACATTGTTAACCTCCTCCAGTTTCCTTGAGTTGGGTTTTTACCCTCAAGTCTTGTTTCACTCAGAACAGCTATATCGAGTTTATAACGATCCATCATCATGGCCAACAAGGTATGTGCCTGTCTGGTCCATCAGCTTTGTCTGGTAGGGTTTGGACATTCCATGTATTGAAAGTTAGAGATGTTTCTTGTCTTATTTCATTTTATATTATTTTCTTTTCTTATTTTAATTTCTCTTGTTTTCTTTTTATTTGTTTTATTTTAGCTTGTTTTATATTTTTTTGTTGTTGTTTTAATTTATTTCATTTCGTTTTATATTGATTTTTTCTTTCGTTTTCTTTTCATTTTATTTTATTGTATTTTGTTTATTTATTTTATTTTATTTTATTTCATTTCATTTTATTTTATTTTATCTTATTTTATTTATCTTTATCTTTATTTTATTTATTTCATTTTATTTTGTTTTGTTTTATTTTTATTTCATTGTATTTCATTTCATTTATTTCATTTTATTTTCTTGCTGCTTTCGACGGTAGGATAAGATGATTCAGTACATGTGACCATGATGGCAACATTTCATAGTCCCTTTACCTCAGTAAACGCATATTACTGATAACACAAGGGTCGTAGGTTCCATCCTCAAGTGGGCTACAGCCTGTTTCTTTCTGTCGTTTTTTTTTTAGTTCTTGCCAATTTGTAGGATATATGTGAAAGGCGTGTCTTATGCCACGATCCACATGCAAATGGTTGTAGGTTCAAATCCCAGGATGGACGACATTAAAACTGGCCTTCTCATTGTCCCATCTTAACATCATTCTTGTTCTGGTGGTGTCAGTATAGGATTAGATAAGTCCCACTTTCCTACTATTGTTGTTCTGGTGGTGTCAGTATAGGATTAGATAAGTCCCACTTTCCCCACTATTGTTGTTCTGGTGGTGTCAGTATAGATTAGATAAGTCCCACTTTCCCTACTATTGTTGTTCTGGTGGTGTCAGTATAGGATTAGATAAGTCCCCCCCCCTTCCCCCACTATTGCTGTTGTGGTGGTGTCAGTATAGGATTAGATAAGTCCTCATTCCCTGCTTCCCTGGAATGGATGGTTGTCCCCGTCGGCCATATCACCTGAGGTGGGTGTCGACGTAAAAACTGAACCAAATCAATCAGTCAATCTTATGCCACGATCGTTT
>JAPXFY010000030.1:40267769-40272769 GCA_030674185.1 Monoplex corrugatus | reverse complement strand
TACTAGAAATTAGTCACTTAATTCATATGTTACCCTTACGTGGCGCTGATGTTCCTTTCTATTGGGTACCATCTCATTGTTTGTATCATTATACATATAATGATATGACTGATAGGTCTGCCAAACGAGTGGATAATGGCATACCAGAATCAAACAATATACAGCTTTTTTTGCCTTTGAATGAATATTGTACCTTACTAGACGCCTGTATTTTGAAAAGTTCCAAGATAAGGAGAAAAAGTACAATACTGATAACATGAATTCTGTAATTAGCAAAATACATAAGCAGTTTACTGTCAGTAGAACTATACAATCCCCTGTGTATAGATGAACACTCGATGCTTTCAAAACAAAATACAACAAGAATATTGTGTCTTTGTGGACAGGAAATAATAAGTCATCTTGTTTCTTGCGTTGGGATAAAACGACACATTCATTTACTTTCTAGGGAGATTTTCCATGTTTCTTGGTCCATTGGCTGTCACTTTGATTCTGGTGATCCATGTTTCCTGGCCCAATTTTGTTGTCACTTTGATTCTGGTGATCCATGTTTCCTGGCCCAATTTTGTTGTCACTTTGATTCTGGTGATCCATGTTTCCCGGCCCATTAGCTGTCACTTTGATTCTGGTGATCCATGTTTCCTGGCCCATTGGCTGTCACTTTGATTCTGGTGATCCATGTTTCCTGGCCCAACTGACTGTCACTTTGATTCTGGTGATCCATGTTTTCGGGCCCAATTTTGTTGTCACTTTGATTCTGGTGATCCATGTTTCCCGGCCCATTAGCTGTCACTTTGATTCTGATGATCCATGTTTCCTGGCCCATTAGCTGTCACTTTGATTCTGGTGATCCATGTTTCCTGGCCCATTAGCTATCACTTTGATTCTGGTGATCCATGTTTCCTGGCCCATTAGCTGTCACTTTGATTCTGGTGATCCATGTTTCCTGGCCCAATTTTGTTGTCACTTTGATTCTGGTGATCCATGTTTCCCGGTCCATTAGCTATCACTCTGATTCTGGTGATCCATGTTTCCTGGCACATTAGCTGTCACTTTGATTCCGGTGATCCATGTTTCCTGGCCCATTGGCTGTCACTTTGATTCTGGTGATCCATGTTTCCTGGCCCATTGGCTATGACTTTGATTCTGGTGATCCATGTTTCCTGGCCCATTGGCGGTCACCTTGATTCTGGTAATCCATGTTTCCTGGCCCATTGGCTGTCACATTGATTCTGGTGATCCATGTTTCCTGGCCCATTGGCTGTCACTTTGATTCTGGTGATCCATGTGTCCCGGCCCATTGGCTGTCACCTTGATTCTGGTGATCCATGTTTCCTGACCCATTGGCTGTCACTTTGATTCTGGTTATCCATGTGTCCTGGCCCAATTTTGCTGTCACTTTGATTCTGACGATCCATGTTTCCCTGCCCATTAGCTGTCACTTTGATTCTGGTGATCCATGTTTCCTGGCCCAATTTTGTTGTCACTTTGATTCTGATAATATATGTTATTCTGGCTGTCCATATTTCCTGGCCCACTGGCTGTCACTTTGATTCTGGTGATCCATGTTTCCTGACCCATTGGCTGTTATTTTGATTCTGGTGATCCATGTTTCCTGGCCCATTGGCTGTCAAATTGATTCTGGTGATCCATGTTTCCTGACCCGTTGGCTGTCACTTTTGATTCTGGTGATCCATGTTTCCTGGCACATTAGCCGTCACTTTGATTCTGGTGATCCATGTTTCCTGACCCATTGGCTGTCACTTTGATTCTGGTGATCGATGTTTCCTGACCCATTGGCTGTTACTTTGATTCTGGTGATCCATGTTTCCTGGCCCATTGGTTGTCATTTTGATTCTGGTGATCCATGTTTCCTGGCCCATTGGCCGTCACTTTGATTCTGGTGATCCGTGTGTCCTGGCCCAATTTTGCTGTCACTTTGATTCTGGTGATCCATGTTTCCTGTTCCATTAGCTGTCATTTTGATTCTGGTGATCCATGTTTCCTGGCCCATTAGCTGAATTGTTAGAGCTCCATGCTCGTAATGCAGGGTTTCGGGTTCAATCCTCAGGCGGACATTATTTATCCATTTCTTTGTTTGTTTGCTGTCACGGTCCATGATTTGGTCCTTTTCTCCTACTTGACGAAGCAGCAGGGAAGTGTTAGTCTTTTTATCGTGACTTTTGTACTTGGTGTTTATTCGTTTGTGATCTTATGTTTACGCTTGACAAAGGCCAGTTGGCCGAAAATTTGCGCCTGTCTTGTCTGGTTGTGTATTAGATACGTGTGCTGATTCTTTTTTTTTTTTTTTTTTTCGTGTTTTGTCTGTTTCCTGTTTGCTTGAACGCCGACGGTTGCACTTGTTTTGGATCATTTATTTATTTGTTTATTTTTTATCTATTTATTTATTTATTTATTATTTATTAATTAATTAATTAATTAATTTATTTCATTAATTAATTAATTATTATTATTATTATTTTTTTTTTGATACAGAGACGTGGACTAAAGATCTAATATCTCGAGTTCAGTCCCAGCCCGCAATTTTAAAAACTGGCCTGTTGGTTGCCCATCTTAATGTTTCCATCATTCTGGTGGTGTCAGCTTAGTGTTTGATAGGTCCACTGGCCTGTTGGTTGCCCATCTTAATGTTTCCATCATTCTGGTGGTGTCAGCTTAGTGTTTGATAGGTCCACTGGCCTGTTGGTTGCCCATCTTAATGTTTCCATCATTCTGGTGGTGTCAGCTTAGTGTTTGATAGGTCCACTGGCCTGTTTGCTGTCCATCTTAATGTTTCCATCATTCTGGTGGTGTCAGCTTAGTGTTTGATAGGTCCACTGGCCTGTTTGCTGCCCATCTTAACGTTTCCATCATTCTGGTGGTGTCAGCTTAGTGTTTGATAGGTCCACTGGCCTGTTTGCTGCCCATCTTAATGTTTCCATCATTGTGGTGGTGTCAGCTTACTGTTTGAAAGGTCCACTGGCCTGTTTGCTGCCCATCTTAATGTTTCCATCATTCTGGTGGTGTCAGCTTACTGTTTGATAGGTCCACTGGCCTGTTTGCTGCCCATCTTAATGTTTCCATCATTGTGGTGGTGTCAGCTTAGTGTTTGATAGGTCCACTGGCCTGTTTGCTGCCCATCTTAATGTTTCCATCATTGTGGTGGTGTCAGCTTAGTGTTTGATAGGTCCACTGGCCTGTTTGCTGCCCATCTTAATGTTTCCATCATTGTGGTGGTGTTAGCTTAGCGTTTGATAGGTCCACTGGCCTGTTTGCTGCCCATCTTAATGTTTCCATCATTGTGGTGGTGTCAGCTTACTGTTTGATAGGTCCACTGGCCTGTTGGCTGCCCATCTTAATGTTTCCATCATTGTGGTGGTGTCAGCTTACTGTTTGATAGGTCCACTGGCCTGTTTGCTGCCCATCTTAATGTTTCCATCATTGTGGTAGTGTCAGCTTACTGTTTCATAGGTCCACTGGCCTGTTTGCTGCCCATCTTAATGTTTCCATCATTCTGGTGGTGTCAGCTTACTGTTTGATAGGTCCACTGGCCTGTTGCTGCCCATCTTAATGTTTCCATCATTGTGGTGGTGTCAGCTTAGTGTTTGATAGGTCTACTGGCCTGTTTGCTGCCCATCTTAATGTTTCCATCATTCTGGTGGTGTCAGCTTACTGTTTGATAGGTCCACTGGCCTGTTTGCTGCCCATCTTAATGTTTCCATCATTCTGGTGGTGTCAGCTTACTGTTTCATAGGTCCACTGGCCTGTTTGCTGCCCATCTTAATGTTTCCATCATTCTGGTGGTGTCAGCTTACTGTTTCATAGGTCCACTGGCCTGTTGCTGCCCATCTTAAATGTTTCAATCATTGTGGTGGTGTCAGCTTAGTGTTTGATAGGTCCACTGGCCTGTTTGCTGCCCATCTTAAATGTTTCCATCATTCTGGTGGTGTCAGCTTAGTGTTTGATAGGTCCACTGGCCTGTTTGCTGCCCATCTTGAATGTTTCCATCATTCTGGTGGTGTCAGCTTAGTGTTTTATGAGTCCCCCTTTCCCCCCTTCTCCACATCAAGACTTTGCCAGCGTGTAGGATTTTGCGTAGTTGCAAGGAGTCTGCCGGATAACCGCTGGTAATTTTGGGTGGAGCGCATACGGAATTGTCCAGGTTCCATGAATCCATCTTGAACGCCCAACTACGATACAGACTGTGCGACAACATGGTGGAGTGTGGTTCCCTCGCCTCACAGCTTGAGTTCTCTGTGCTCCATTTAAATGTCTGATAAAGAGTAACACATGTGATCGAATAAAAACACGAAAACACCTTTTTTTTTTAGCTTTCGTAGCTTTCGGAGCTCTGATGCTCCTTCTTCAGCAGGCATGTTTATTTGCTACAGATGTCAATAGCTGGGGTGACGGCATTCCTACACTCTAGAAACAGTACGCACAAAAAGTAACAGGATTTTCTAATGGTCACAACACATTGTGTTAAAGTTTCAGTTTTTAAAGTGTCAGTAATACATGGTAAGACCAACTGAGTCCACAGAATAACGCTATATAAGAACAATTGTTTAATAATGGGAACCTGGTCTACTCCAGAATCAGAGAAAATACAACCGCGCAGAAAAAGAGTGATACACCTCCCCCCTCCCTCTGGCAGGTGATCTGAGAGAAGTGAGGTCTCTACCACCTCACCACCTGAACGACCAAGATCTACCATAAAATAAGAAAAAAAAGGAGATTGTTACGTGTTTGTTGTTGTTGTTGTTGTTGTTGTTGATGTTGTTGATGTTGTTGTTGTTGTTGTTGATGTTGTTCGTCCTTCGTTGCCGAAGAAGACCACGACTTCAATTCTGACTGGGGGATTGGCGAGTGTGGGTCCGGAGGTGGCTGGTGAGGCCAGTCTGGGCCAGGAAGAGTCGCCCACACGTAGGGCAAAGGTGGGTTGGTGGTGCGACTGTAGAATTGGAGATTGTTACGTATCGACCAGACAGAGGTGTGTGTCT
>JAPXFY010000030.1:40242769-40247769 GCA_030674185.1 Monoplex corrugatus | reverse complement strand
GAGACAAAGACACAGACAGAGAGAGACATACAGAGAAAAAGAAAGAGAGAGAAAGAGAGAGAGAGAGAGAGAGAGAGAGAGAGAGAGAGATTGGCGGACAGAGAGAGAGAGAGAGAGAGATTGGCGGACAGAGAGAGAGAGAGAGATAGAAGACAGACAAAAACAGACAGAGACAGAGACTCATACAGAGAGAGAGAGAGAGAGAGAGAGAGAGAGAGAGACGTAGACAGAGACAGAGAGACAGAGGCAGACAGACAGACAGACAGAGGGAGAGAGAGAGAAGAGAGAGAGAGAGAGAGAGAGAGAGAGACTTAGACAGACAGAGAGAGAGAGAGAGAGAGAGAGAGAGAGAGAGAGAGAGAAGAGAAGAGAGAGAGAACTGAAACTGAAACTGAAATGAACTGTTTGTCATTACCAAGTCTTTGACAAGGGGGATAACAATTTTCCAGTAGTGCGACACTTTAATCCACTCTTTGTATGTGCGCAAATTCTTCACGCATAATCAAAAAAAAAAAATATCGAACATCCATTCCTTGAACAGTCGAACATATTCAAATCATATATAATGAACAATCATCCATTTTACCATACTAACATAATGCAAACAAAACAAAAAAAATATCAGAACAGTGTTCCTACATTCAGGCCAATAATTTGTCTAGTTTAGGCAAACCAAAATCTTTTTCACACACCCACACCCACACACACATACACACTCGCACCCATATACACTCACACGCGGGCGCGCGCTCGTGCGCACGCACACACAATCAAAACTGTAATATGATGAAACATCTGGGCTAGACCACCCAAACCTTACATTTAGTGATAATAATATAATCTTCAGATAACTGCCCCATAATACTCTGTTAACAAGGGACATCACTATGCCTTTTATTTATTTGTTTTTGGTTTGTTTGTTTGTTTTTGTTTTTTTTGTTAACATGTATAGTAAACCCTTATGTGTCTATATACCCTTTCAATATCCACTTCTAACATATTCTACAAATATACCATTATTTTCATATTATTAGCTACTCTTAAATTATCGGCAAACAAAGCAAAATAAAGCAAATGAAAACAGCTCTTTACAAAACAGAGTCTATAATAAAGCGGCTTCTTTTGGAGTTAACGTGATATAGCCCATATCAGTCAAAAGAAATTAAATTAATCCCAGTATGATATTGTCTAGCACTATTGTCGGGCTTGTAAGTGTTTATGTCTTATTTTTTGTGCTTCCGCAAGGTATAGTGCCACTGATTTGATTATGACTTCGTCATCAGACGACAAAATAGATACAACATCTTGTCTTTTGGCCATGTCGGATTCAAAAACTTTGCATTTTCCACGTATTGTGTCAAAAATTTGGCATTGGAATAAAAAGTGTTTTTCATTATCGACATTGTTTCCACATAAGGAGCAAGGATATACTGTGGACGTCCCAGGTTGAAACCAATTTTTATTTGCATTGAAACCAAGTGTTCTTAATCTAAATCTTGCGTAATTAGTTCTTTGCCATTTATCCATAACAACACTGAGATATTTTTCTGTTTGAAAAACATCTTTAAATGAGAAGAACCAACTATATTTTTCTTTGTTTTCCATATCTGAGTGCCAATTTTGTTTAAACGAACAAATAAGCCTGTCTTTAAATTCATTAATAAACTGACACTCATTTCCTACTCCCTGGGACAACCACACGATTCCAAACCCAAGTTCTGATAAAGCCTTTTTTACCTGATAGGCCCAGTTCTGTTTTCCTATTTCCATTTGAGTAACCATCATTTCATATACCTGTTTACATAACCGAGATTGTGAAGCTAAATTCACCCTTATACTTCACAAAGGTTCTAATGTATAAAGGATATCTTCCAGTTTCTCCATATAAAACAGTGTTAGAAGAGTGAATAGGTACAGCCAAAAAACGTTTTATAGCATATGTATGCACTTTTTCCATATGTGGATTTACAGTAAGACCCCATACTTCAGCTGCATATGTAAATAAAGGTTCTATCTGTGTATCAAAAAATCTTCCAATATAAATTACAATCAATAGAATTGAGCTTCCGTAAGGATTTTAGAATTTCAATAACACCCTTTTCCCTTTATTACAAAATTCTTCCCATGCATAATTTAAACTTAATTTTGTCGAAAATATCATTCCTAAGTATTTATAAGAATTAACAAACTTTAACCTCGTTAATTCCATAGAACCATTCTTCGTGTTTTGATAAATGTCCACCCTTCCTGAAAATCATAATATTAGTTTTATCCATGTTAACTGTTAAAGCTAGTCGATCCGATTCTTCCTTTAAGACATTTAACTGGTTTTGTAAGCCTTTGACTGTACCAGAGAGAAGAATAACATCGTCTGCAAACAGCAATAGGAATATATCAATAACCCCAGGGATAATTTGAATGCCATGCCTGCCTTTTCTTGACAGTTCCACTGCTAATTCATTAATGAAAAATGAAAACAATTGAGGACTCAATTGAGACCCCTGTTTCACTCCTTTAGGGCATTCAAATAATCTGAATATACACACTTCTCACGCACGCATGCAAGCACTGAGTTATAAACTCCTCTTAGGGCCATATATAATTTTCCATTCACACCACTTTTACGTAATACATTCCAAAGATTATTACGATTCACAGAATCGAATGCCTTCCTAAAATCCACAAATGCAACACAAAGTTTCTTATTTAAAAGTAAATGCTTCTGCACAAGGAATTAAATGTGAAAATATGATCAATTGTACTGTATTTTGCTCTAAATCCAGCTTGTTCTTCAACTATTTTCTCTTCTTTTTCTGCCCACTTTGTTAATCTCTTATTCAAAATATATGTATAAACTTTACTCACTATACTTGTTAGAGTGACTCCTATATAATTATCTGGATTATTCACATCTCCTTTTTTATGAATTGGGATTATTATGGACTTTGCCCATTCAGACGGGAAAATGCCATTATCAAAAAGCTTGTTACATAAATGGACAAGGAAATCAATTACATTAGCATTTGCACGTTTTAACATTTCGCTGATTATTTGATCTGGTCCTGCGCTCTTTCCTGCTTTCAAATGCCTGATACTCGCAGTCACTTCTTCTTTATTTATAGGCTCATTGAAAAGTGGCTCAAAATTATTTTCTTCCTCTACTATATTACTCTCTTGTGCAGTATTTCCTCCGATATCATTGAAAACACTGCAGAAATGATTGTACCATTGTTCAATACATATTTCATTGTACACAAAGGCCTTTCTATTAACAGATCTTATTATTGACCAGAATGTCCTGGAGTCATTGATGGAATCTTTGAGTGTTCTTATTTTCTTATCTTCGTATTCCCTTTGTTTCGTTTTCCTTAGTTTAACATACTCTTTTCGTGATATGACATATGCTTCTCTTTTTTCTCTTTTTCTTTTCTGTTTTGCATCTCTGGAATCTTTTCAGTAGCCTCTTAACTTCTTGTTTCTTTCTTTCACATTCCTTATCAAACCAATCATTCTGTTTCTTTTGTCCTTGTCTCACTGTTCGTACCATACACGCAGCTGCCACGCATAAAGCCTTAGTAAACTGCTCCGAACTGTCATTCACATTATAATCTAACAAACCGAAAGCTGTCTGTAGACAATTGTTGAACTCAGAACCATCAAGCTCGTGTACAAATAAACTTGCTAATTCTTCAGACCATACAATTTTTTCTTCCCCTTGTTGTCTTGCACTTTCTACATCTGTATGATTATTTCCCCTTTTCCATATTACCTCAACAAGTAGATGCCATGAATCAACACAGTTACCTACCCGTAAATCAAAGCATGATACCAGATTATAGGGAACAAGAAAATAGTCAATCACACTACACCCGTTTGGAGACACAAAAGTGTATTCACCCTCTGTATCTCCATCACAAAAACCATTCAAAATAACCATATCCAACATGAAACATAAGTTCAACAATGTTTTGCCAAAACTATTCACAGTTTCATCTTTAGAACAAGTACATCACATTCATTATACATCCTGTCATACTCAATGTCTTCCAAATAAGTAGTCATGTCTTCAGGCGCAAACTGTTCGTGACCTGTTCTAGCATTGAGATCTCCCATAATTATAAAATGTGTTTTTTCTTTTTCAAACTGTTGTAGCATTAATTCTTCCAGCATCAAGATCCCATCTTTAATTAATGTTTCGTTATATCTAGGGCTTCCTTCTGGCGCAACATGGCATGCAATCAAAATCAGATCTTTGTCTAAATCAAATACATTTTTTTTTACTCTGATGGCAATGGTGTTATCATAATCTAGCATTATTTCTTTCACACAATTTTCTAAAGTTTTTTTCACCAACAATAAGACTCCACCCGAATTCCTGCCATGGTGTGACAATTTCTTAGCTGGAGCGTAAAACTTCAAATAATCAGTGAACAAACAGCTGAAATCAAACGAAGTATCAAGAAAACATTCAGTGAGACAAACAAAATCAAATTTTGTTACATAATTTATGAAGGAAACGTTCTTCAATTTACTGTACAAATTTTCAACGTTGTAATTCAAAAAGGACCACTGGTTTGGATGGCCATGCCTGTCCTATGGCTTTCTGGAAGTACCGGAACGCAAACTCCTGTTGCCAAGGTTACCGCCTGCTCCTCTGCCGCGGGCCGTGTTGTTAACGTCCGTCGCGGTTGGCTGCCCATGCTCACCCTCCCACCCGTCTGTCGGTCTGCCGCAGGATTGCCGCGTGATGCACGTGCGTCCGTGTCTCTAATATGCCCGGTGTCATGCCCCTGGGAACTCCTGTTGAGAGAGAGAAAGTGAGAAAGACACAGACAGATAAACAGACAGACAGACAGACAGACAGACAGAGAGACAAAGACACAGACAGAGAGGGATATACAGAGAGAAAGAAAGAGAGAGAGAGAGAGAGAGAGAGAGAGAGAGAGAGAGAGAGAGAGAGAGAGAAAGAGAGAGAGAGAGGCAGAGGCTGTACAGTTCCC
>JAPXFY010000030.1:40217769-40222769 GCA_030674185.1 Monoplex corrugatus | reverse complement strand
CTTCTCTCCTCCTCCTTTTTCTTCTTCTTCTCCTTCTTGTTTATCTTCTTCTTCTGCTTTTGTCCACTGTCGACATGGTCAGGCCACATCTGTCAATGAATCTGACCATTTTTTATGTCCAGTTTCTACCAGTGCGCGATATGTTTAGTGGTCAAAGGAGTTATCAGTGGGTTTCCTCCCTTGTCCCTTGGCGCGACAAGACGTACCGAATGGACCTGTAGTGGCTGAAGATGGATCGTATTGAGGTGCAAGACCCAGCGCTGTCTCGCTTTGAAGGAAATCCATAAACAAGTGTAACTGCACGCGTTCAAGCAAACAGGAACCAGAAAAAAACAAAAAAACAACAAAACAAACAACAAACAAACAACCCCCCCCCCCCCTGCCCACGAAAATAGAATAAGAACGCGTATTTAACACAACCTGACAGTGAGTTTATTCCTTTTAGTTACACTGGATGAAGCAGCAGGGAAATTTTAGTCTTTTTCTCCTAATTTTTGTATCTTGAGTTTGTTTGTTTGTGATCTTACACTCGACAAAGACCAGTTGGCCGAAAATTTACGCCTGTCTTGTCTGGTTGTATTAAATACACGTTCCCATCATCATCATCATCATCGTCGTCGGCATCATCATCGTCATCGTCATCATCATCATCATCATCATCATCGTCATCGTCGTCGTCATCATCATCATCATTCGGAGTATTATTGTTGTTTTTGTTATCATATTATTATTACTATCATTACTATTATTATATTATATTATATTATATTATATTATATTTATTATATTATATTATATTATATTATATATATTATATTATATTATATTATATTATATTATATTATATTATATTATATTATATTATATTATATTATATTATATTATATTATATTATATTATATTATATTATATTATATTATATTATATTATATTATATTATATTATATTATATTATATTATATTATATTATTATTATCATATTGCTACTATCATTACTATTACTATATTATCATTATTATTATTATTATTATTATCATTATTATTATTATTATTGTTATGAAAATAACAGCTTCGGTATAGTCTCAGCTTTGGAAACGTCGATCCTTTGAGTCCAAAGACCTTCAACATTCACCAAATAATCCCCTGATCCTCATGTTTCTATCTTTGTGAATATCGACATGTTCCCTGTGTGGCACAGGAGAACAAAGCTGGGTGAATTTGAAGACAACATTATCACATAATCCTGTTCAATCCTTTTGAAATCCTCCTCTGCTAACTGGAATTCGATCTGGATATTTTTAACCCTTTGACTCCCGCATCCTATCCACCAGCATCCTGCATTGTCAACCATGCTACAAGGCAAAAGCTTAATCCTTTGATCCCCTCACTCTATCGACCATCTTCTTTGCAGGAAGTTGGTGGATAGTGTGAGAGAGTCAACGGGTTAAATTTTTGCGGTTGGTGGATAGGGCACGGGAGTTAAAGGGTTAATTCGAGAGAATTACGTACTGCATCCAAATCTGAGAGAGAGAGAGAGAGTTAGAGAGACATTGAAGAGAGAGAGTGTGTGTGTGTGTGTGAGAGAGAGAGAGAGAGACACAGAGAGAGATTGAGAGAGTGAGTGAGAGAGAGAGGTGTGTGTGAGAGAGAAGAGAAGAGAGAGAGAGTGAGAGAGAGAGAGAAGAAAAGAGAGAGTGAGAGAAAGGAAAGAGAGAGTGAGAGAGAGAGAGAAAGAGAGAGAGAGAGAGTGAGAGAGAGAGAAGAGAAGAGAAGAGAGAAAGAGAGACTGAGAGAGAGAGAGAAAGAGGAGAGAGAGAGAGAGAAAGAGATGAGAGAGAGCGAGAGAAGAGAGAGAGAGTGAAGTAGAGAGAGAAGAGAGGAGAGAGAGCGAGGAGGAGAGAGAGGAGAGAGAGAGAGAGAGAGGAGAGAGAGAGAGTAGAGAGAGAGAAGAAGAGAGAGAATGAGGAGAGAGAGAGAAAGAGAGAGAAGAATGAGAGAGAGGAGCGAGAGTCAAAAAGAGAGAGTGAGGACGGAGAGAGAGAGAGAGAGAGGAAGAGAGAGAGAGTTAGAGAGAGAGACAGACAGAGAGAGAATGAGAGAGAGAGAGAGACACAGTGAGAGAAAGAATGAGAGAGATGAGAGAGAGATAGTTCAGAAAGAGAGAGTGAGAGACAGGAGTCTCAGAAGAATTAAGTTTATTTCTTTTTATACCAACCATCGACTTTCATTTAAAAAAAAGAAACATGTTTTCCATCTCCCTTTGAATCATCAACTTGTGCAGAAATTGTTCGTTCGAACTTGTAAAGTTATTCGGTTTGTGAGTAAACTGTGATATTGGTTTGTTTTGTTGACTGCCAGAATTCAAGAAAACAAGAAAATACTCAAATAGAGAATCAGAACACGTATCTGACATAACAAGACATTAATTGTTTGTTGGTTTTGTTGTTGTTGAAACGTTGACAAATGGACTGTTTGAACGAACATTTGCGTTTGTCTTGTCCTGTCTTTATTGTCTTGTGTTTTGTTTTGTCTTGTCCTGTCTTGTGTTGTTTATGTTTTTCTTTTCCTGTCTTGTCCTGACCTGTCCTGTCCTGTCTTGTCCTGCCTGTCCTGTCCTTGTCCTGTCCTGTCTTGTCCTGTCCTTGTCTTGTCCTGTCCTGTCCTGTCTGTCCTGTCCTTGTCCTGTCTGTCTTGTCCTTGTCTCTGTCTCTGTCTTGTCTGTCCTATTCTGTCCTGTCTTGTCCTGTCTGTCTGTCTGTCTTGTCTGTCTTGTCTGTCTTGTCTTGTCCTGTCTTCTTGTCTGTTTGTCTGTCTTGTCTGTTTTTTGTCTTGTCTTGTCCTGTCCTGTCTTGCCCTGTCCTTCCTGTCTTGTCCTGTCTGTCTTGTCCTGTCTTGTCCTGTCTTGTCCTGTCTTTTGTCCTTTGTGTTTGTCTTGTCCTGTCTTATGTTGTGTTGTTCTGTCTTGTCTTGTCCCGCCTCATCTTGTCCTGTCTTGTCTTGTCCTTTGTTGTCTTGTTCTGTCCTGTCTTGTTTTGTCTTGTCCTGTCTTGTCTTGTTCTTGTCCTGTCTTGTCTTGTGTTGTCTTGTTTTGTATTGTCCTGTCTTGTCTTGTGTTGTCTTGTCCTTTCTTGTTTTGTTGTATCAAATACGCATTCTGATCCTATTTTTGCTTTTGTTTGATCATTTTGTTTCTCGTTGTCGTTTCTTTTGTGTTGTTGTTGAAGCGGCTGCTCTGCGTTTCTCTGTTATTAGTTTTCCATTTGGTTTGTTTTCGTTCGTTTGGACTGAAGTTGTATTTTTCTTTACCTTCTTTTTTTTTGTTTTGTTTTGTTTTGTTTTCTGCACGTGTTGTTTTTATTCTTCTGATTTGTGTTTTTGTTGTGTTGTTTTGTGTCTGTCATATGAGCGTGTGTTCGTGATCATGCCGGCCATGGATCTGTTACAATTCTCTCTCTTTTTCTCTTCTCTCTCTTTCTCTCTTTTCTCTCTCTCTCTCTCCCCTCTCTCTCCTATCTGTTCTCCTCTCTCTCTCTTTCTGTCTCTCTCTCTGTTTCTCTCTCTCTCTCCTCTCTGTCTGTCTCTCCTCTCTCTCTGTCTCTCTCCTCTCTCTGTCTCTCCTCTCTCTCTCTCACTGTGATCATGCCAACTATGGGCCTGGTATTTTGTGTGTGTGTGTGTGTGTGTTGTGTGTGTGTGTGTGTGTGAGTGTGTGTGTGTGTGTGTGTGTGTGTGTGTGCGTGCGTGTGTGTGTGTGTGTGTGTGTGTGTGTGTGTGTGTGTGTATGTGTGTGTGTGTGTGTGTGTATGTGTGTGTGTAAATGTGTGTGTGTGTGTGTGTGCGTGTGTGTGTGTGTGTGTGTGTGTGTGTGTGTGTGTGTGTGTTGTGTGTGTGTGTGTGTGTAAGTTGTGTGTAATGTGCGTGTGTGTGTGTGTGTGTGTTTGCGTGCGCGTGTGGTTGCGTGTGTGCGATCATGCCGACCATGGACCTGTCATAAATCTGTCTTTAATTCTGTCGAACAAAAGAGTGAAGCTTACAGCGATCCAACAGTGGGCCTCAGTAGCTCAGTTGGTTTGATCATCGGATTCACGCGCTGATGGTTGTGGGTTCGAATCCCGGGGTGCGCTACTTTAAAACTGGCCATCTCACTGTCCCGTCTTAACATCATTGTTGTTCTGGTGGTGTCAGTATAGGATTAGATAAGTCCTCATTCCCCCACTTCCTTGGGATGGTTATCCCCGTCGGCCATATCGTCTGAGGTGGGTGTCGACGTAAAAACTGAACCAAATCAAAGAGAAACCAACATCGTGATGACCAAAGCTGTATGGCGTTCTGTCTATCATCTTCGTCCAGTGGTGTTTGGACATACCATGCGTTATGGTTTAGAGGTATTTTCTTTCTTCTCTTTTTCTTACTATTTCGATCACAGAGAGTCTGTTATCACTGGTATTAAAAGAACTGGCATTAAAAGAGAAAGTCTACCGTGGGAATGCCAGGGGCTCTTTCAGTATTAACAATATTCCCACTTTCAGGAAATTGAGTGCCAGAAATTTCCTCTTTTCTGTCACTCTCTTTGTTTCTGCCTTGCTCCTTTGCTTTCTGTCGTGTGTTGATTTAGTAATTTTCTGCCTCGCTGGTCCATTCACGTGTAGGCGTTCCATAAAGCCGTATGCACTTTCTATCAGGATTGATTATTTGGTACGTGTATTAACTGAATGTTTTTGGCACTAACGAAATGTGATGTTTAAACGCCATGCTAGGCAACTTACGCCAGTTTTTATATGTTTTAACGTCCTTAGTTATGTTCATATTTGTATTCAGACTTTTGTTTTTTAAACCCTAATGGTGATAAGTGGACAGTCAACAAGCAAAGCCAGAACAAGATCGAGACAGCCGAGATGTGGTTTCTCAGAAGAATGTTGAGAGTTCCATGGACAGCAAAGAAAACAAACGAGACAGTCTTGATGGAGGCAAACACAAGTAGATCACTCATAAGGAAGATT
>JAPXFY010000030.1:40190269-40195269 GCA_030674185.1 Monoplex corrugatus | reverse complement strand
TTAGATGGAAACAAATCTTTACCCTTTACATACCAGGAGAAGTGTTTAGATGGAAAAAAATCTTTACCCTTTACATACCAGGAGAAGTGTTTAGATGGAAAAAAATCTTTACCCTTTACATACCAGGAGAGTGTTTAGATGGAAAAAAATCTTTACCCTTTACATACCAGAAGTGTTTGGATGGAAAAAAGTCTTTACCCTTTACATACCAGAAGTGTTTGGATGGAAAAAATCTTTACCCTTTACATACCAGAAGTGTTTGGATGGAAAAAAATCTTTACCCTTTACATACCAGAAGTGTTTGGATGGAAAAAAATCTTTACCCTTTACATACCAGAAGTGTTTGGATGGAAAAAAATCTTTACCCTTTACATACCAGGAGAAGTGTTTGGATGGAAAAAAATCTTTACCCTTTACATACCAGAAGTGTTTGGATGGAAAAACAATCTTTAACCCTTTACATACCAGAAGTGTTTGGATGGAAAAAAAATCTTTACCCTTTACATACCAGAAGTGTTTGGATGGAAAAACAATCTTTACCCTTTACATACCAGGAGAAGTGTTTAGATGGAAAAAAATCTTTACCCTTTACATACAGGAAGTGTTTAGATGGAAAAAAAATTTTACCCTTTACATACCAGGAGAGGTGTTTAGATGGAAAACAATCTTTACCCTTTACATACCAGGAGAGGTGTTAGATGGAAACAATCTTTACCCTTTACATACCAGGAGAGGTGTCTAGATGGAAAAAAAATCTTTACCCTTTACATACCAGAGAAGTGTTTAGATGGAAAACAAACTTTACCCTTTACATACCAGGACAGGTGTCTAGATGAAAAACAATCTTTACCCTTTACATACCAGGAGAGGAATCTAGATGAAAACAATTTTATCCTTTACATACCAGGACAGGTGTTCTAGATAAAAAAAATCTTTACCCTTTACATACCAGGAGAGGTGTTAGAAGGAAAACAATCTTTAGCCCTCTTATACCAGGAAAGTGTTTTAATGGAAAAAATACCCTTTACATACCAGGAAAGGTGTCTAGATGAAAACAAAATCTTTACCCTTTACATACCAGTACAAGTGTTTAGATGGAAAAAAAATCTTTTCCCTTTACATACCAGAGAGTGTTTAGATGGAAAAAAATCTTTACCCTTTACATACCAGGAGAAGTGTCTAGATGGAAAAAAATCTTTACCCTTTACATACCAGGAGAAGTGTTTAGATGGAAAAAAATCTTTACCCTTTACATACCAGGAGGGGAAGTGTTAATGAAAAACAACTTTACCTTTTACATACCAGGAGAAGTGTTTATATGGAAAAAAATCTTATCCTTTACATACCAGGACAGGTATTAGATGGAAAAAAATCTTTACCCCTTTATATACCAGGAGAAGTGTCTAGACGGATCGAACCTAGGACCTTCTGAATGAGAATCCGACGTTTACCCTCTTAACTATCGCCCTTGCCAAGTGCGTGACTGTACCATGTAAGTCAGTGGCCCTGGACGAAGTAAACAACCAATTCAGCTGTTTTATTTGACGACGTTAGTACCGTTTAAATGGTTTGACTACCTCTGTGGACAAGTCATTCACTCTGACTTGGTCTTGTAAGCTCAGTCCACACCAGTACCTGTTCAAAATCCTGTGTCTGCTTATTGCTTCAGCTCTGTCTGTTTCCCTTTGTCTTGGCGTTTCATGAAATCCAATACGCCAGGTGGTCATCATCATCATCGTCGTCGTCATCATCATCATCATCATCATCATCACCACCACCACCACCATCACCAACCAGCATTATCATCGTCATCATAACCAGCATCTCGTCGTCGTCGTTGTCAAAATCGTCGTCGTCGCATCACATCCATTCATCGTCATCGTCGTCGTCGTTCACTCACATCATCATCATCATCATCATCATCATCATCATCATCATCATCATCATCATCACTCATCATCATCATCATCATCACATCTCATCATCATCATCATCATCATCTATCATCATCATCATCATCATCATCATCATGTGTCCTGCCGCATGCCGTTAGCGGTGAGCACATCTTCCACCCTCTCTGTCCTCAGCCACCCTGCAAGTCCGTCCAATATTTTCTCCCTTTGGGGCTACCTGGTGTTCTCTTTCCCTCCAGCTTTCCTGTTATGACCAGGTTTCTATTTCACCTCTCCTCATAAAACGCCTATAAATGTTGTATTCTTGTCTTTTCCTAATCTTCTTTGTTAATCATCTTCGTGTGTCTGCCTCCTTCAAGACTGTCTCGTTTGTTTGTCTTTACTATCCAAGGAACACTCAACATTCTTTTTGGAAACCACATTTCAGTTGCCTCAATTTTGTTTTGACTTTGCCTGTTGACTGTTTTGGCTGGCCATGATAAACTTGGAATATACAAAGGTGGATTTCCTGTTGCCTTCCATCGGTTTTTGTACGCACTCTCCGCTAGGCTTTGTCGTTCCCATGACAACCCACAAGACAGTAGGTGTGATTTTCTATCAGGATTTACTCCCTTGGCCTTATTCTCTCCCAAGATAATCAAAGGCAGTGGTGTGTTTTTTTATGTCAGGGTTTACTTCTTACGCTAGGTCATCATCATCACCAGGTGCCTTGCCGCATGGCGTTGGCAATTATCGACTTCCATCTGTCTCTGTCTCTTGTTGCCTCAAGCATCTCTTCCACCCTCCTTGTCTTCAGCCACTCTGCAAGTCTGTCCAGTATCTTCTCCCTGGGACTACCCGGTGCGCTCCCTCCCCTCCAGCTTTCCCGTTCTGACCAGGTGCTTCCAATTCCCTTTCCTCATAAAATGGCCTCTGAATGTTGCCTGCTTTTCCTAATCTTCCTTATGATGATCTACTTGTGTCTGCCTCCATCAAGACTGTCTCGTTTGTTTTCTTTGCTGTCCATGGAATTCTCAACATCCTTCGTAGAAACCACATCTCGCTGCCTCAATCTTGCTCTGGCTTTGCTCGTTGGGCTGTCCACGTCTCGCAACCGTACAACAGTATTAGTTCTATATTACATTCAAGAACTCTCTTCCTGACATTAATTGATAGGCGTTTGTTGGTAAGAATGCTTTCCATCTTCTCGAATGTTGTTTTTGCTTGGCCGATTCTGCTGGCTATTTCTGATGTGCATCTGCCGTCTGGTAAGACCTCAAAACTCTGCCAAAGCGTGAGGCTTATGTGTAGGCTTAAGGCGTATGCCATGATCAGTTTGGGTCTCCTTCATCCCACAGCACCAGTGACATCTGAGCATATAGAATTCATTCTGAACACAAACGCGTTGTTTTGAATAAATTGAAACTGAAACTGGGTTCGATCTGCCAAGACACCTTCACCTGGTGGGTAAAAGGCGGGGGGTTTTGTTTTCCAGCTCAATAGTGTGCAGATCTTTCAGTGCCTACACCCCTATCATGATTATACGCATGCAGACTATCAAATGTGTACTGGCCCAGGATACGACAGAGCCCTTGCAGAGGGTAAGTCCATGGAGCCGCATGAGTATCGAACCCCCGGCAGGCCGATAACATTCGCCCAACTTTCTCAGGTCCATCTCTGATCTCGGTGAGAAAGGGTGGCTCCACGGCATGAAGCATCAACAAAGTCCTAAATGTCAGTATGGCATGAAGACTACCAACAACGAGCTGAAGAAATTGCTCATCCGCGCAATTCAAGCTGGAAAAGTCAAGCATTGTCCCAGCTGACCACATATCTCCTCTCCTGGCACAACTTCACTGGCTCCCTGTATCAAAGCGCATACAGTACAAACTAGACACCATGTGCTACAAAAGCCTCAATAACGCAGCCCCCGATTACCTGTCAAGCCTACTTGAGATCTATGTTCCCTCACGTACCCTCCGCTCTGCCTCCGATCCTCTGACTTTTCGCTTTCCACGCACTAAGCTCAATACCTATGGTCCACGAGCCTTCTCTGTTTCTGGTCCGCTCTCCCTGGAACAAACTTCCTCTCTCAGTCTGTCAGCAACCTACTTTTGTCTCCTTCAAGTCCGCTCTCAAAACTCACCTTTTCTCCTCTGCATAAAATCCTAACCTCACTCAATCCCCTCTGCAGCCTGTCTCCACTCGGAGGGGAATCACATTGTAATATATAATTGTATATAATATGCTCTCTATAATTTTCCATTGTTTTTATTCTTTCTCCCCATTTATAGCCGTGTGTGTGGTGTGTGTGTGTGTGTGTGTGTGTGTGTGTGTGTGCGTGGTGTGCGTGGTGCGTGGTGCGTGTCGTGCGGTGCGTGTGTGTGCGTGCGTGCGTGTGTGTGTGTGTGTTTCAGCGCTTAGATTTGATTTTATCAAGATTTTGCGCTATATAAATATTGTAATTATTATTATTATTATTATTAGTTCCAGCTGTTTCATTTTTCAAAGTTCCACTGCTTCAGCCACAGAAACCAGTCCCACGATCACTCCTTCATAGACGTCGTGGTGGCAAAGGCAAACGCAATGGCCGTTCTCGCCGCCGCCGACAGAAGCGTTCAAAAAAAAAAAAAAAAAAAAAAAAAGGAAAAGGGATCAAATGTGAACGTTAAAGATCCTGTAAGTCATGTCAGTGGCTGGTTTATCGAAAATCTGAAAACACCGAGTATGTACATGTAAACAATGGTCAGTCTGGACAATGGAAAAGCTTTCAACTGATAGATTTTAAAGTTGGAAAATAAAGTAAAATTATCATTGCATCGTCATCGTCATTGTTTTTCTTTCTTTCTTTCTTTCTTTTTTTCACTGTTTCTTCTGAAATGTTTCTCTGTCTGTCTGTCTGTCTGTCTGTCTGTCTGTCTGTCTGTCTGTCTCTCAGTTTGTCTGTCTCCCTGACGGTATGTCTGTCGGGCTCTCTCTCTCTCTCTCTCTCTCTCTCTCTCTCCTCTCTCTCTCTCTCTCTCTTTCTGTCTCTCTCTTCTTTTCTCTCTCTATTTCCCTCTCTTTCTCTCTCTCTCTCTCACTCACTCTCTTTGTCTGTCTGTCTGT
>JAPXFY010000030.1:40140269-40150269 GCA_030674185.1 Monoplex corrugatus | reverse complement strand
CTTTAGTATCCAGTGTCCTTTAGTATCCAGTGTCCTTAGTATCCAGTGTCCTTTAGTATCCAGTGTCCTTAGTATCCAGTGTCCTTAAGTATCCAGTGTCCTTTAGTATCCAGTGTCCTTAGTATCCAGTGTCCTTTAGTATCCATTGTCCTTAGTATCCAGTGTTCTTAGTACGTTAGATCAGAACACACACTATTGACGTTCTCAGGAGTGACAAGGTAGTGGTGCAGAGTCTCCCTTGGTGGGTGGCCCTCACGGCGGCTTGACATCGCTGGCTCCCAAGGGTTTTCTAACACTGGATCTTGGACTAAATGAACTTGTGGTTGGTGGTGTTTTGAAGAGCCGGATCAACGCCACTGAGACAATGCCACAGATGGGGGTGGGCAAAGAAAGTTCAAGTTGTTTTAATAAATATTATCTCCCTTTTTAACCCGTTGACTCCCGCACCCTGTCCACTGGCATCCTGCATGCATTGTCAATCATGCTTGCAAAGCAAAACCTTAACCCTTTGACCTCCCTCATCCTGTCCACCAGCTTCCTGCTCCATCACCCTACCCATCAGCTTCCTGCTCTATCACCCTATATGTCAGCTTCCTGCTCCATTACCTATCCGTCAGCTTCCTACTCCATTACCTATCCATCAGCTTCCTGCTTCATCACCCTATCCGTCAGCTTCCTGCTCCATTACCCTATCCATCAGCTTCCTACTCCATTACCCTATCCATCAGCTTCCTGCTCCATTACCCTATCCATCAGCTTCCTGCTCCATCACCCTATCCATCAGCTTCCTACTCCATTACCCTATCCATCAGCTTCCTGCTCTATCACCCTATCCGTCAGCTTCCTACTCCATTACCCTATCCATCAGCTTCCTGCTCCATTACCCAATCCATCAGCTTCCTACTCCATTACCCTATCCATCAGCTTCCTGCTCCATTACCCTATCCATCAGCTTCCTACTCCATTACCCTATCCATCAGCTTCCTACTCCATTACCCTATAAATCAGCTTCCTGCTCCATTACCCTATCCATCAGCTTCCTACTCCATCACCCTATCCATCAGCTTCCTACTCCATCACCCTATCCATCAGCTTCCTACTCCATCACCCTATCCATCAGCTTACTACTCCATTACCCTATCCATCAGCTTCGTACTCCATTACCCTATCCATCAGCTTCCTGCTCCATCACCCTATCCATCAGCTTCCTGCTCCATTACCTTATCCATCAGCTTCCTGCTCCATCACCCTATCCATTAGCTTCCTGCTCCATTACCCTATCCATCAGCTTCCTGCTCCATTACCTTATCCATCAGCTTCCTGCTCCATCACCCTATCCATCAGCTTCCTGCTCCATTACCCTATCCATCAGCTTCCTGCTCCATCACCCTATCCATCAGCTTCCTGCAGGATTCATTTCCTTTGACACTGGATTAATCATGTGAAAATCCGGTTGCTCTCCTCTTTGAGAGCGCGTCGCCACAGTTCAGCGCCACCCGAATTTTTTAACTAAGACATTAGACAGGCAAGATGGCTAATTGGACTTCAAGGGGAGGGAACCAGAAATCAACTTATCTTTCCAATCTCTTACACCATGGTAGCCTGATGAAAGCCCTGCTTTTCACGATTTTCAACTGCTGTGGGCTCTTTAACCTGTGCAGGTCAGAAGGCACACGGATCTGATTCGTTTTTTCGTCCCCTTTTGGAAGACTAGACGTTCAGTTCGATTTTCCGGTCAAACTAAGGAGAAAGATCGAGGCCACAACGAGAGACAAACCCTGGAACCTCGAGTTTAGTTATCGGCAGGCGAACATCTGAACATAACTCTTGAGGGTCAAGTAGGAATTATCTCCCATGTTCTATAACTTCTCAAATCTAACACAGTTTGGGCTACCCATTCAGCTAGCATAGAAGCAGATACAGAGCACAAAAACTGTAAGCTCAGAACACTCCTCTAGGAATTATCTCCCATGTTGTAGAACTTCTCAAATCTCCCTCTCTCTCTCTCTCTTTCTCTCTCTCTCTCTCTCTCTCGCTTTCTCTCTCTCTCTCTCGCTTTCTCTCTCGCTCTCCTCTCGCTTTCTCTCTTTCTCTCTGTCTCTCGATCTCTATCTCTCGATTTCTCTCTCTCTCTCTCTCGATTTCTCTGTCGTTTTCTCTCTCTCTCTGGCTTTCTCTCTCTCTCTCTCTCTCTCTCTCTCTCTCTCTCTCTCTCTCGTTTTCTCTCTCTCTCTCGCTTTCTCTCTCTCTCGCTTTCTCTCTCTCTCTCGCTTTCTCTCTCTCTCTCTCTCGCTTTCTCTCTCTCTCTCTCTCTCTCTCTCTCTCTCGCTTTCTCTGTGTCTCTCTCGCTTTCTCTCTCTCTCAATTTCTCTCTCTCTCTCTCTCTCGTTTTCTCTCTCTCTGGCTTTCTCTCTCTCTCTCTCTCTCTCGTTTTCTCTCTCTCTCTCTCGCTCTCTCTCTCTTTGTCTCTCTCGCTTTCTCTCTCTCTCTCTCGCTTTTTCTCTCTCTCTCTGTATCTCTCTGTCTGTCTGTTTCTCTCTCTCTCTCTCTCTGTATCTGTGTGTGTGTGTGTGTCCATGATTGCTATGATTACCTACTGACATTCAATATTGGGTCAATATTACACAGGAACTGTTGCAGCAACTCACTGACATTTCTAACAAAAACCCAACAACATGGACCCATAACATTCACACTATGGTGGCCTACTGGCATGTCAAAGATTTGAGAAGTTCTACAACATGGGAGATAATTTCTACGTGACTCTCAAGAGTTATGTTCTTTGATTAATATTATTATAAAAATTCTCCCTGCTTCCCTCTTATTTCTTTGGAACGTCTGAACCATTCTGCCACTCTTCTACTTTTTATCGATGTACTATTCTCTGATTGAGGCAGCCGAGATGTGGTTTCTAAGAAGAATGTTGAGGGTTCCATGGACAGCAAAGTAAACAAACGAGACAGTCTTGATGGAGGCAGACACAAGTAGATCGTTCATAAGGAATATTAGGAAAAGACAGGCAACATTTATAGGCCATTTTATGAGGAAGGGGGATTTGGAGCACCTGGTCACGGCGGGAAAGCTGGAGGGAAAGAGAGCACCGGGTAGACCCAGGGAGAAAATGCTGGACGGACTTGCGGAATGGCTGCGGACGGGGAGGGTGGGAGAGATGCTAGGGCAACGAGAGATAGAGGCAGATGGAAGTCCATGATCGCCAACGCCATGCGGCAGGGCACCTGATGATGATGATGATGACTATTCTCTGTGATGGCGTTTGTAGGGGACTATAATTTGTAACGATCTCATGTTTATAGACATATTGGTAGGCTATATTTTAAAGAGGATGGATGAACTGTAATGCTATTCCTCACCCATCTACTACATCGTGCTATGTTCCAGCTTCTCCTTTCGCCAGTCGTTTCATATATTAGCTGGCCGACGTTTTCATTGAATTGCTTCCATTCAAAATAGCAGTCGTTTGAAAGAAGTACAGATATTCGAAGAGGTGCGGCAATTTTGATGTAAACATATCTCTCTGTCTGGCTGGTTGTCTATTTATCTATCTATCTATCTATCTATCTATCTATCTATCTATCTATCTATCTATCTATCTATCTATCTATCTGTCTATCTATCAATCTATCTATGTATCTATGTATCTATGTATCTATGTATGTATGTATGTATGTATGTATGTATCTATGTATGTATGTATGTATGTATGTATGTATGTATCTATGTATGTATGTATGTATGTATCTATGTATCTATGTATCTATGTATCTATCTATCTATCTATATATATATATCTATCTGTCTGTCTGTCTGTCTATCTGTCCGTCTATCTATCTATCTATCTCACTCCCTTTCTGTCTCTCTGTCTCAGTCGCTCTGTCTCTGTCTCTCTCTGTGTCTCTTTCTGTCTGTCTCTTTCTGTCTGTCTCTCTGTCTGTCTGAGAGAGAGAGAGAGAGAGAGAGAGACAGAGACAGAGACAGAGACAGAGAGGCAGAGAGAGAGAGAGACAGAGACAAAGACAGACAGAGAGGCAGAGAGAGAGAGAGAGACAGAGACAGAGACAGAGAGGCAGAGAGAGAGACAGAGACAAAGAGAGAGAGGGAGGGGGGCGGCTGCAGAACACATTGCAATCTGACACGTGCGGTCCAGCAATTGGCTGCAGCAGTGTGGCTCTTCTGTCTGACGCTCTGGCATTCACCACCACCCCCAGTATTCCACCCTCACCCTGGCTTTTAACCAGATTGGGCAGACAGACGTGTCCCGACACTGCTGATACAGACACAGGAAGGTTTGGTAGTGGTGGGGGATGGGGGGGGGGGAGGGGAGGGGCACGTGCATAGAGTAATAGTCTGGCATCTACCTCCCATACTTTCAATCCTTTACTTACTCTCTGTTTTGTCAGTGGCCAACGGCCACACCACGTTGAAAACACCGGTTCTCGTCAGATCATCGAAGTTATTAAAAAGCAACGTCGGGCCCGGTTAATACTTGTAGGGTGACCTTCTGGGAACTCCGGGTGCTTTTGGCAACTTTTACGCGGGCTAGTTGGTGGAGCCGCGCATCTAATATCTTGAGTTCAATCCCAGCCCGCAACATTAAAAACTGGCCTGTTGGCTGCCCGCCTTAATGTTTCCATCATTCTGGTGATGTCAGCTTAATGTTTGATAGGTCCACTGGCCTGTTGGCTGCCCGCCTTAATGTTTCCATCATTCTGGTGATGTCAGCTTAATGTTTGATAGGTCCACTGGCCTGTTGGATGCCCGTCTTAATGTTTACATTATTCTGGTGGTGTCAGCTTAATGTTTGATAGGTCCACTGGCCTGTTGGCTATCCATCTTAATGTTTCCATCATTCTGGTGGTGTCAGTTTATTGTTTGATAGGTCCACTGGCCTGTTGGCTGCCCGTCTTAATGTTTACATCATTCTGGTGGTGTCGGTATAATGTTTGATAGGTCCACTGGCCTGTTGGCTGCCCGCCTTAATGTTTACATCATTCTGGTGATGTCAGTTTACTGTTTTTTAGGTCCACTGGCCTGTTGGCTGCCCGTCTTAATGTTTACATCATTCTGGTGGTGTCAGTTTAATGTTTGATAGGTCCACTGGCCTGTTGGCTGCCCGTCTTAATGTTTACATCATTCTGGTGGTGTCAGTTTAATGTTTGATAGGTCCACTGGCCTGTTGGCTGCCCATCTTAATGTTTACATCATTCTGGTGATGTCAGTTTAATGTTTGATAGGTCCACTGGCCTGTTGGCTACCCGCCTTAATGTTTACATCATTCTGGTGATGTCAGCTTAATGTTTCATAGGTCCACTGGCCTGTTGGCTGCCCGCCTTAATGTTAACATCATTCTGGTGATGTCAGCTTAATGTTTCATAGGTCCACTGGCCTGTTGACTGTCCGCCTTAATGTTTACATCATTCTGGTGATGTCAGCTTAATGTTTCATAGGTCCACTGGCCTGTTGGCTGCCCGCCTTAATGTTAACATCATTCTGGTGGTGTCAGCTTAATGTTTGATAGGTCCACTGGCCTGTTGACTGTCCGCCTTAATGTTTACATCATTCTGGTGGTGTCAGCTTAATGTTTGATAGGTCCACTGGCCTGTTGGCTGCCCGCCTTAATGTTTACATCATTCTGGTGATGTCAGTTTACTGTTTGATAGGTCCACTGGCCTGTTGGCTGCCCGTCTTAATGTTTACATCATTCTGGTGGTGTCAGTTTAATGTTTGATAGGTCCACTGGCCTGTTGGCTGCCCGTCTTAATGTTTACATCATTCTGGTGGTGTCAGTTTAATGTTTGATAGGTCCACTGGCCTGTTGGCTGCCCGTCTTAATGTTTACATCATTCTGGTGATGTCAGTTTAATGTTTGATAGGTCCACTGGCCTGTTGGCTGCCCGCCTTAATGTTTACATCATTCTGGTGGTGTCAGCTTAATGTTTCATAGATCCACTGGCCTGTTGGCTGCCCGCCTTAATGTTAACATCATTCTGGTGATGTCAGCTTAATGTTTCATAGGTCCACTGGCCTGTTGACTGTCCGCCTTAATGTTTACATCATTCTGGTGATGTCAGCTTAATGTTTCATAGGTCCACTGGCCTGTTGGCTGCCCGCCTTAATGTTAACATCATTCTGGTGGTGTCAGCTTAATGTTTGATAGGTCCACTGGCCTGTTGGCTGCCCGCCTTAATGTTAACATCATTCTGGTGGTGTCAGCTTAATGTTTCATAGGTCCCTCTTCCCCCTTTCCCCATTTCAAGACCTTGCCTGCGTGTAGGGTTTTGCGCAGGCATCAGAAATCTGTCAGATAATTGCTGGCAGATTTGGGTGGAGCTCATATGGAGTTTTCCGAATGCAGTGAATCCCTCTTGAACAAACTACAAACAAACTTTGCCAGTGGCACGTTGGACAGCAACGAAAGTTCTCCACTGCTGTCTATTCTGTGGGTTTCAGAGCCATAACGTCTCTTTTTTTTAAAATTGTTTGTCGCCAGGTGTTCTTGGGCTTTCTGTCTGTGTGGTGGTGGTGGTCTTTGATTTAATGTCTATTCACTAAAGTGATTTTAGACAGAAACAACAACAAAACAAACAAAACAAAACAAAAACAATGGGGGGTGGGGGCTAGAGGAGGAGTGAAAAGGACATTTGAAAATAGTCAATTTTAATCTTGAGGAAAGATGATCCAGTAAACAACTGTTTCGAGGAAGGGGAAGGTAAAAATAACAAATAACTTTACCATAATTAACGATTTAAACAAACAAATTAACAAACAAAATTAACAAATATGTACAATAAATGAACAAAAACTAAAAATTGACTAACTGTAACAGTGAACAAGTGAAATAACATTTTAAAGATAATTCGCTATACGACATTTTAACAGGCTAACAAAAAATTCATATATTTTAATGAGGCAAATATGTCAGAAACTGTCTTCGTAGATAGTGTAGGAATATGTCGTTTTACCCTAACGCAAGAAAGAATATGAATATGTGTTATCTTCTTTCCACACAGACACACTATATTCCTGGTGTATTTTGTTTTGAATGCATCAAGTTTCCATCTATACATGAGGGGTTGTATGATTCTGCTGGCAGGAAACTGCGTGAGTGTTTTGCTGATTTCAAAGTTCATGTAACATTTATCATACTTTTTCTGTTTTTCTTGGAACTGCTTCCAGACGTAAGTGTCCACTAAGGTGTAATACTCGTGCAACGAGAGAGAGAAAACTGTAGATTATTTGAATCTGGTGAGCTCTTTGCCCCCCGTTTAGCAGCCATATCAACCATATCATTATAACGAAAAGAACTATGAGAAGGTGTCCAGCAGAAAGTAATATTAGTGCCTCTTAAGGATAAACTATGAATCAAGAGAGTAATTTCCAGAATCAGTTCAGATCTTGTTTCCTCCTGTGTATCATCATTCTGGTGTCCGGTGAAGGGCAGCCTGGGTGATGGTGTCCTTCACTCTCTCTTGGGATGATGTGTCCAATTCATCTCCATCGTCATTTCATGAGGATAATGTCCCCACTCTCTTGGTTGCTCTGGGCATATAGTTGTTGGTGTAGAACTGGCGTTAGGCCTGATGATTTGCACGATTATTCCAAGATTTTTTTTAATGATCATCGCACCCTTTGTGCTCACTTTTTTCCCTCCATTTTCTTTGCCACTTTAATGGCCACAGGAGCTGGCACAGTTTTTACAATGTGATGATGATGATGATGTCAATGAATATAATCATGATGCTATGGAATTCCATCTAGGATTGAGCCTGCATGACAGGGCTGTATTCTACGCTTACTATTATAACATATCCCGGCGTAAACCAGGCCCGAGAGATACAGATACCTGCGGTGCTGGTGTGACGATTTGAGCAACATCTTCAATGACGCATCTGTGAAGTGGATGAGACTCGACTGTGTGGTCCCAGTCTTCCCAGTGAGCCCACAGCACGCCCAACTCTGGGTAGGAGCCGGTTAGAGCCTAAAAATCCCACAATGATATTTGAAGGGACTGACGGGGAATTCGAATCCACACCCTTGCAGTCGGTAGTCCGTTGCATTAACCACTACACCACTGCCACTGGTTTCTAAGATTCTTTTGTATGGAGGGTTGGTACTTTGGTGAGGTTGCTTTCTGTCAGACCTTTAATCAGTTATCTATTTATTCTATCTCTTCAGGTCTTTGACGATAAAGTACACAGATACACATATCATTTACATGTGACCAGGATTATTCCAATGATTATAGATTGATACAATACTAACAGAAACATGTAGGCTAGGTAAAACATAGGCTAGATAGGACTGCAGGACCTGGCCAGCTCATGGGTTTATGTTCAGTCTTAAGGCGTGTGACATGATCACCATCACATGACACCTGTGACGTTAGTGTATATGGATTGTGTTCCGAGCGCAGAGACGTCATCTTGAGAAACTGAAAGTGAAACTGAAACTGAAAACCAAAAGCTTTCCATCATCCTCCAGCATTCTGAGCCGCACAGCAGGGAGGGTATACCTACCCTTTGTGATTACCAGTATACCCTTTTCATCGGAACTTTCAGTTCTAGCAGAGAGCGCGTTCTTTCTTATCTTTGTGTTTGTGATTTATGAGTGTAACAGGAGATGGGGAAAGGAAAGACAAAGGACGAGAGAAGTCTGCGTGTGGTGGTAATGCTATCATGGTTTATGTAGTTACAGAGCTTAAATTAATAGTGCTCTTTATAGTGTGAGAAAAATCATTCTTTCATGTTTTATAATGTGTGGAAAATATTTAGTTTTAAAAGAATGTTCATAGAGGTGATTTTTTGGTGTGTTCTGGATTTATACTTGGAGTAGTTAGCCTTGTAGTAGTTAGCAAGACGACTGAAGTTTTGGTAATCAGTAAAAAACATAAAATCCTCTAATACAAAATAACTATAAACGGCAAAACCTTGAGACAGGTTGATAAGTTTAAATATCTGGGAACGACCATCTCACCAGACGGTAGATGCACATCAGAAATAGCCGGCAGAATCGGCCAAGCCAAAACAACATCAAGAAGATGAAAAGCATTCTTACCAACAAATGCCTATCAAATAACATCAGGAAGAGAGTTCTTGAATGTTATATAGGACCAATACCATTATACGGTTGTAAGGCGTGGACAGTCAACGAGCAAAGCCAGAACAAGATGGAGGCAGCCGAGATGTGGTTTCTAAGAAGAATGTTGAAAGTTCCATGGACAGCAAAGAAAACAAACGAGACAGTCTTGATGGAGGCAGACACAAGAAGATCATTCATAAGGAAAATTAGGAAAAGACAGGCAACATTTAGAGGTCATTTTATGAGGAAGGAGGATTTGGAGCACCTGGTCACAACGGAAAATTTTGGAGGGAAAGAGAGCACCAGGTAGACCCAGGGAGAGAATGCTGGACGGACTTGCAGAGTGGCTGGGGATATTTGTGTGTGTGTGTGTGTGTGTGTGTGTGTGTGTGATTGTGTGTGTGTGTGTGTGAGTGTGTGTGTGTGTGTGTGTGTGTGTGTGTGTGTGTGTGTGTGTGTGTGTGAGTGTGTGAGTGTGTATGTTCGTTTGTTTGTTTGTTTGTTTGTGTGAGAGTGCCTGTGCATGAGTGTGTTTATGTATGTTTGTGTGTGAGCGTGCCTGTGCATATGTTTTTGTGTGTGTGTGTGTGCGTGCTAGCGCGCATGTGTGCTAGCGCGCGTGTGCGTGCGCGTGTGAATGTGCGTATGTGTGTGTTGTGTGTGCATGTGTGCGTATAAGAGAGAACAAGAGTAGAACTACATGTAGATAGGACAAGAGAGAAGAGACAGGAACCAGAACCCTGCCCAGACTGACACGTGTAGTCAGCAATCCGATACATCGCATCTCTTCCTTTCCTGATCTGCTGGCACCACCTCCCCCCTCACAACCCCCTCAATCCTCCCCTCCCCCTTCCCCCTCCCCCCTCCCCCTCCTCCTCACCCCCCATGGCTTTTAACCAGATTG
>JAPXFY010000030.1:40120269-40130269 GCA_030674185.1 Monoplex corrugatus | reverse complement strand
TTTTTCTTCTAATTTTTGTATCTGGTGTTTGACAAAGGCCAGTTGGCCGAAAATTTGCGCCTGTCTTGTCTTGTTGTATTAAATACGCGTTCTTATTCTTCTTTCGTGTTTTTTTTTTTTTCTTCTGGTTCCTGTTTGCTTGAACGCAGGCAGTCACACTTGTTTTGGATTTGATGATATTGAAGATTTCTTTTTTTCGTTTTCATTTTCTCTTTTCTCTGCATTTCTGTTCTTTTTCACTTTATCATCACAGAGGGTTGTAGTATATGCAAGGGAGAGAACTTGTGACGCTCAAGGGCCAGCGATCCAAGATGGCTGAACTGTAAGCTTCTCAGCAGTGCAATTAGACTGATAAACACTTTTTCCATCCACCTGAGTGTGCCTCCATTTCAAAGGTAACAAAGAGAGAAGAAAGTGAACAGCTAATGGGATTGTAATAAACAGAAAGTCTGCAGAATTCGACAAAGGAACCTAGGTCGAAAAGAATGAAAATAAGAAAGAAAGAAAGAAAGAAAGGCAGAAAGAAAGAAAAGAAGGAAGGAAGAAATAAAGAAACAAAAGAAGGAAAGACAGAAGAAAGAAAAGAAGGAAAAAAGGAAAAAAGAAAGAAAGGAAGAAAGGAAGGAAGGAAGAAAGAAAGAAAGAAAGGAAGAAAGGAAGGAAGAAAGAAAGGAAGGAAGGAAGGAAAAAAGAAGGAAGACAGAAAGAAAGAAAGAAAGAAAGAAAGAAAGGAAGTAAGGAAGGAAGGAAGGAGGAAAGAAAGAAAGAAAGGAAGGAAGAAAGAAAGGAAGAAAGAAAGAAAGAAAGAAAAGAAGGAAGAAAGAAAGAAAGAGAAGGAAGAAAGAAAGAAAGAAAGAAAGAGAAAGAAAAGAAAGAAGAAAGGAAAGAAGAAATAAGAAAGAAAGAAAGAAAGAAAGAAAGAAGAAAGAAAGAAAGAAAGACTGACAGACAGACAGACAGAAAAAAAAGAGAAAGAAAGAAGGACAAAAAGAAAGAAAAAGAGAAAGATTGAAAGAAAAACAGACAGAAAGAAGAAAGAGAGAAAGAAAAAGAGAAAGAAGAAAGACAGACAGAAAGAAGAAAGAGAGAAAGAAAAAGAGAAAGAAAGACAGACAGAAAGACAGAAAGAAAGACAGAAAGAAAGACAGACAGACAGAAAGACAACACACACCAAGCAAAAACTATAGCCTTTGGCTTGAGCAGGTGAAAAAGAGGAGAAACTGCGTGTGTCAGAGAAAATGGCGTAATTATTCTAAATGTGGACATTATCGCGCGTTCTCAGGCCTGAGGGGAGATAATCGACATTTTGAATCGACAGACACGGTAAACATCCCCATGAATAATAATCCCTCCACTCCCCACCCTTCCTCCCTGTTAAGTTACTTCACAGACACAACCCACCGTCTGATTGATTACCTCCCCTCCATCCATCAGGATGTGACGTCAGCACTGTGTATCTGCTTAAAGTCAGATCGTCTCTTAATCAGCCCCCCCAGACGTGCGCTAGTTTTGTGGCTTTGTGTTTTGCTGTGCGGTATTGTGCTGTATAGTATTGTATTGTGTTCTCTTGTATTATACTGTATACTGTTGCTTTCAATTGATTTATGCTGTGTTAGCATGCATTTTATTCGACCAGACTGTATTGTGATATGTCGTATTGTGTTGCATTGTGTAATATTCCATTGTGCATCATATAACTTGTTTCTCTGCACACGTTATCGTGGTGTAGAGATTAATACAACGGGACCATCGACTAGAAGGTTAAGGGTTCGAAATCTCTATCAGTTCTTTCAAAATCATAGTGAGATTTTTCGCTCCAACCGGCTCCTAATCAGAGGTCAGTGTACTAGAGGCTCATTGGGAAGACTGAGACCACACAGTCGAGTCTCATTCACCTCATAGATGCCTCATTGACGGTGTTGCTCAAATCTTCTGATCAACACCTCAGGTATCTGTATCTCTCGGGCCTGGTTGACGGCAGGATATATCATGATAGTAAGCGTGTAATACAGGAGAAAAGTCAACGGGGAATGAATCCTGAAATCATGAGTTTAATAATTGGCAGGCGAACGTCTGAACTCTTCTGCCACACTTTTTTCCTTAAAGCTCTAAATCCTGATGTATGGATGAAATCAAAGGACACATGTTCATCATTTACTCCAATATCCACCGACAATAATACAAACAGCTTCACAGTATAAAGCACACGCATAATAGTAGAGAGAACACCAGGTAGACCCAGGGAAAAATATTCTACGGAATTGCAAAGTGGCTGAGGACAGGGAGGGTGGAAGATGTGCTTGCGGCGACAAGGGATAAATGCAAATGGAGGGCCATGATCGCCAATGACATGTGGCAGGACAATTGATGATGATGATGATGATGATGATGATGATGATGATGATGATGATGATGATGAGTAGTAGTGACGGGAGGAGAGCAGGATGAACTGGGATGGAGCGAAGGTGGAAATCACTGTTGGACGAAACAAAGTGTGTCTTCACGTTGGACTTAAGAGTTGGTAACTGTGGACAGGACAAGGGATATTCATGTCAGCTGTATGGACCAGACAGAACGTGAACGACGACCGACTGTGGAACGTCGGTATGGAAGAAATCGTAAACGAATACTATCAGAAGCAGAATGGAGAGGCTGAGCAGGTGGTGTACATGTGAAGACGGTTCCACAGATAAATAGGTGCATGAACGTTACTACATCTAATACCAGAACGTATTGGTTTTGTGTGATTTTTTGTCAGTAAGAGACAATCGTCATTTTTTGTTTAAAGCACAGCCGACTGCGTAGAGACATATCAAAGTTATAACCTGTTAAAAAACATGCCATTTCAACAAGGAAAAAAATACAAGAAAATTAAGTACACTTATCACTGCATTCGCGCCATATCAGAGCTATTACCCGTTTCAAAACATACTACTTCAACAAGGAAAAAAAAAAAGAAATAAAGGACGTATGTCAATGCATTTGGCCACATAATCTAAGGAAATGCCCCTGGCTTTGACCACTCTGTCCAATTTATCACTCAGGAGATTTGAAACAACACACCCGAATACAAATTTGAACACAACTAAGGACACCAAAGTATGTATAAAACAGGCCTAAATTACCTAAAATTGCTCCCTCATATCTCATTTCCCTAGAGCCAAAAGTGCACATAATACGTGTACCCAGTCATCGATCCTAAGAGAAAGTGCGTAAGACTTTATCGAACACATACCTGCAAATGGACCATTAGGCAGAAAATGATAGGAAGAAATGACAGAGAGCAAAGGAACAAGGCAGAAACAAAGAGAGTGTCAGAAAAGAGGATATTTCTGGCACAGAACTTCCAGAAGGTGGGGATACTATTTACACTAAAAGAGCCCCCGGCATCCCCACGGGGGAAGAGACAACCAGTAGAGGAACTGAAGCAAAAAAGTAATATGAACGGTTTTTTTTTTTTTTTACAAAGATTCAGACATGCTACAGAGTTCTTGACATGCTGGAGTCAAGTGACTGAGGAACCAGGCAGAAACTAGAGAATAAGAGAGCAAAGAGACACTACAATCGATAAGACACGTCACAAGTTTAGATGCTGCTGCAGTTGAAAGATACCAGGAAATATATCTGAAACTTAACAGTTAACGGTAGCAATAGTAACAGGTTTAGCTGATGAACATCTGCACAGAGAGCTGAGGATCAAGAAAGTACGATAATGTTGTCATGTAACTGGATAAAGTATTGTCATCTAGTTGGATAAAACATTTCATCATCATCATCATCAGGTGCCCTGCCGCATGGCGTTGGCGACCATGGACTTCCAACCATCTCTATCTCTCGTTACCCCCAGCATCTCCTCCACCCTCCTCGTCCCCAGCCACTCCGCAAGTCCGTCCAGCATTTTCTCCCTGGGTCTACCTGGTGCTCTCTTTCCCTCCAGCTTTCCCGTTGTGACCAGGTGCTCCAAATCCCCCTTCCTCATAAAATGGCCTATAAATGTTGCTTGTCTTTTCCTAATCTTTCTAATGAGTGATCTTCTTGTGTCTGCCTCAAAAACATTTACTGTATAAAACTTGGATTTGGTGCCAATGATTTTTACATCAGTCTTATATCGATAAAACATTTACTGTATAAAACTTGAACTTGGTGCCAATGATTTTTGCATCAGTCTTATATCGATAAAACATTTACTGTATAAAACTTGAACTTGGTGCCAATGATTTTTGCATCAGTCTTATATCGATAAAACATTTACTGTATAAAACTTGAACTTGGTGCCAATGATTTTTGCATCAGTCTTATATCGATAAAACATTTACTGTATAAAACTTGAACTTGGTGCCAATGATTTTTGCATCAGTCTTATATCGATAAAACATTTACTGTATAAAACTTGAACTTGGTGCCAATGATTTTTGCATCAGTCTTATATCGATAAAACATTTACTGTATAAAACTTGAACTTGGTGCCAATGATTTTTGCATCAGTCTTATATCGATAAAACATTTACTGTATAAAACTTGAACTTGGTGCCAATGATTTTTACATCAGTCTTATATCAATTTAGTTGTAGTCTACTCTGTGTCGCCCAATTCTGGATTTCTGTATAGCAATTAGAAGTCTCAGGAAGAAGATGTTATTTTTCAGGAGATGCACTGTTGTAGAGCTTGGTGTAAACAGCATAGAAATGACACTTGTTATTATTGTACTGATTGATGAAAAAGTCCTGTTACCCAAGTTATTTGAGGAAGGGAAGAAGATGGACACATTCCTGACCATTCCCAAACTGACAGTCCATAAACATTTGGCATTAATTATGAAAGATGAACAGTTAATGACATATTCCAGATAAGATGTTCACCCACTACCAACGTCTCAGACCTTCTGCACGTGGAACCTTTTGTTGTTCTAGTAAACATAAAAACACTCCGAGAAAAAAATCCCGACGGTTTTGAACGTATTCTGCTTCTCTTGTATTCACAATCAGCAAAAATAAATAAAGAAATGAATGAATGAACCAATAAACAGATAAGTAAACTAATAATTGAATAATTAACTAACTAATCAACTAACTAAATGAATGAATGAATAAATATTTAAATACATAAATAAATGAATGAATAAATAAATAAGTGAATACATACATACATACATACATACAGACATACAGACATACATACATACAGACATACAGACGCACATACATACATACATACATACAGACGCACATACATACATACATACATACAGACATACATACATACATACATACAGACGCACATACATACATACATGCATACATACATACATACATACGCACACATACATACATACATACATACATACATACATACATACACACACATACATACATACATACATACATACATACATACATACATACATACAGACATACATACATACATACATACATACATACATACATACGTACATACATACATACATACACACATACATACATACATACATACATACATACATACATACATACATACATACATACATACATACATACATACATACATACATACATACATACATACATACATACATAATCAAAAACTTGAGAACTTTTCTGTTGCTCTTATGAAGATATTGACACACTAAAAAAAGAACGCTGTTTTTTTTAAAGCGATCTGTTTCTCTTGTATACACATCATCATCATCATCAGGTGCCCTGCCGCATGGCGTTGGCGACCATGGACTTCCAACCATCTCTATCTCTCGTTGCCACCAACATCTCCCCCACCCTCCTCATCCCCAGCCACTCTGCAAGTCCGTCCAGCATTCTCTCCCTGGGTCTACCTGTTTATATACACATCATCCTCTAAGAAATCCTATGCTTGCACGATCTTTAAGGACTGTATTGAACTGTATAATTTTGTCCATTGACAGTTTCTTCAGTCTCTTGTACATGTTTGAACGGCTGATGTTCAACTTGAGATAATTCAAAAACAAACTTCAGTTGAATATATTAAAATCCTGAGCATGTTTGATCACATGTTTGTTTGGTTGTATCAAATACGCGTTCTGATTCTTTTTCCTTTTTTATTTTTTTTATTTTTATTTTATTTTTTTTCGGGTTCCTGTTTGCTTGAACGCTGGCAGTGGCACTTGTTTTGGATTTCTTGTTACTCCAAGACTGCATTTTATATGTATTAGTTGTCTTGCTATCACGTCACGTCTTGTTGTTGTTACGTAATTTGTTGTTGCATGATGTCACGTTGCCAAGATGTAGTTTCTAAGAAGAATGTTGAGAGTTCCACGGACAGCAAAGAAAACAAACGAGACAGTCTTGATGGAGGCAGACACAAGAAGATCACTCATAAGGAAGATCAGGAAAAGACAAGCAACATTTATAGGCCATTTTATGAGGAGGGGGGATTTGGAGCACCTGGTCACAACGAGAAAGCTGGAGGGGAAAAGAGCACCATGCAGACCCCCTAAGCGAAAATATTGGACGGACTTTCAGTGTTGCTGAGGACAGAGAGGGTGGAAGATGTGTTTACGGCGACAGGGGATGGATGCATATGGACGGTAATAATCGCCAACGCGTGCGGCAGGGCACATGGTCATGATGATGATGATGTCACGATTTACATCAAACCTTCATTTTCGTCTTCTCTCTGAGTTTCAACTTCTTCCTTCTCCGCTCTTTTCTCTTGCTGTATCCTACACAAAGACCTCATCATCATCATCATCATCATCATCATCATCATCATCATCATCATCATCATCATCATCATCATCAGGTGCCTTGCCGCATGGCGTTGGCGATCATGAACATCCATCTGTCTCTATCTCTTGTTGCCTCAAGCATCTCCTCCACCTTCCCTGTCCCCAGCCACTCTGCAAGTCCGTCCAGCATTCTCTGCCTGGGTCTACCTGGTGCTCTCTTTCCCTCCAGTTTTCCCGTTGTGACCAGGTGCTCCAAATCCCCATTCCTCATAAAATGGCCTATAAATGTTGCCTGTCTTTTCCTAATCTTCCTTGTGAATGATCTACTTGTGTCTGCCTCCATCAAGACTGTCTCGTTTGTTTTCTTTGCTGTCCATGGAATTCTCAACATTCTTCTCAGAAACCACATTTTGGCTGCCTCAATCTTGCTCTGGCTTTGTCTTGCTGACTGTCCACGCCTCGCATCCGTACAACAGTATTGGTTCTATATAACATTCAAGAACTCTCTTTCTGATGTTAATTGATAGGCATTTGTTGGTAAGAATGCTTGGTAAGAACACAAAGACCTGCTTTACCAAAACCAAAACGTGCAGTCATCTAAACTTTTCCCGTCCTTACCTTCGCGAAAACATCATCCCCGAAGCAGTTCAACTTAACCACACCCCTACAGACAAAAACAATTAACAATTGTTACAGTCTACCAAGAACGTTTTACGAAAAGCCAGCAGATAAATTATGAAAGCCCATTTACAACAATTAGAACAGAAATTGTCCGTCATTGATACATCCACAAACACTTCAATTCTGAACTTAGCTTGCTAAAAAAATACCGCAAATTTCTCATCACTCATCTGCTTATCAAACTACACTGGCTCCCATGTCATCATCATCATCGTCGTCATCATCGTCATCATCATCATCATCATCATCATCATCATCATCATCATCATCATCATCATCATCATGTACCCTGCCGCATGACGTTGGCGATCATGGCCCTCCACACAAATCTATCCCTTGTCGATGCAAGTACATGTCCCACCCTCTCTTTCCTCAGCCATCCTGCAAGTCCGTCCAATATTTTCTCCCTGGGTTCACCTGGTGCACTCTTTCCCTCCAGCTTTCCCGTGTGCTTGGACAATTAACTACAAGATAACAGACGTCTGCTGTAAACGTGCAATCCTGTCTATGGTATGCCATCAGTCTCAAAGTTTGTATATTTACATTTCATTTTGCTTGGTTGGATTCTCATCAAATACTTGGGTTTTCTCAATTCCCTCATGTAAACAGATCTTAAGTCTACTTTAGTTTTTCTCTTTAAAAAAGGGAGATTGTTTCATGTTGGCCGGGTTGAAGTTTGTGTGTGTGTGTATGTGTGTGTGTGTGTGTGTGTGTGCGTGCGTGTGTGTGTGTGTGTGTGTGTGTGTGTGTGTTGTGTGTGTGTGTGTGTGTGTGTGTGTGTGGTCTGTGTGCGTGAGTGTGTGTGTTTGTGTTTGTGTGTGTGTGTGTGTGAATGTGTGTGTGAGTGTGTATGTCTGTACGTGTGTATGTGCCTGTCTGTCTGTCTGTCTGTCTATGTATCTGTGACAAAAAAATATTAGCAATATTTTCTCGCATGTTTCTGGGTAGATATTTACCAAAATTGGGTAAAAATGTGGATTCTTGAAAAATCGCAAATTCGTATGTTCCGAAGTCGACGCACCAAGGTCAAGGTGACAGGAACCAAAACAGTGCCTAAAACAAGCATTTTTTGGTCGCAAAGGTGTTTTGACAGCACTTTTTCAAGAACGTCTGACAACATTTACATTGTTTTCATTGTTCTGACTCACTCAGTGCAGTTATGTAATTAGGGATTCCTCTTTCCTGTTATTTTGTCTTTTCATCACAAGACTCTTTCTTTCTTCTGTCTTTCAGCTCATTCATCTGTATTTCTTCCAGATTTTCTCCTTTACTCTCATATACAGCGTATGACCGCCTTTAAGGTGGGATAAAGAACTGCCGTAAACGCAAAACTCAGCTCCCTGTGCTAGGTAGATAGGTTTATATGAATGTATACAGGGGGGTGCAAAAGTAGGTATACAGTTATGAAAAAAGAAAACACGTACAATACTCATTGCATTTATTATGTAAACAAATGAATATTGCATATACATGTAATAACAAGCACAGCCTTAATCCCTCAGATACTCAAACTGCTTGCCGTCGGTATTCACACACTCCTCTAATCGAGAGCGGAATTAAGCATTATAATAATGTTTTGATACTTACTGTATACCTACATTTGCACCCCCCTGTATTAACCAAAAAACATAACTCTTGAGAGTCACGTAGGAATTATCTCCCATGTTGCAGAACTTCTCAAATCTAACACAGTTTGTGCTACCCATTCAGCTAGCATAGAAGCAGCTACAAAGCACAAAAACCGTAAGCTCAGAACATTCCTCAAAATGCACATGTTTAGATCAGGAGTGCTGGCATGAGTTCTAACGTGTGTAAGAAGAAGAAGACTGTTCCGACAGTCTACCATTGTCCACGCTTCACGTCAATTTTATTTCATCTAATCCAATACTGTTGTACGGATGCGAGGCGTGGACAGTCAGTAAGCAAAGCCAGAGCATGATCGAGGCAGCCGAGATGTGGTTTCTAAGAAGAATGTTGAGAGTTTCACGGACAGCAAAGAAAACAAACGAGACAGTCTTGATGGAGGCAGACACAAGTAGATCACTCATAAGGAAGATTAGGAAAAGACAAGCAACATTTATAGGCCATTTTATGAGGAAGGGAGATTTGGAGCACCTGGTCACAACGGGAAAGCTGGAGGGAAAAAGAGCACCAGGTAGACCCAGGGAGAGAATGCTGGACGGACTTGCAGAGTGGCTGGGGATGAGAAGGGTGGGGGAGATGCTGGGGCAACGAGAGATAGAGATGGTTGGAAGTCCATGGTCGCCAACGCCATGCGGCAGGGCACCTGATGATGATGATGATGATGAATGCTTCTTTAAGGTCATGATGTCCTTGACGAGTACAAATTCTGTATTTTCTGTAACAATGCACATAAACCCATGAGCTGGCCAGGTCCTGAGGTCCTACCTAGCCTATGTTTTTACCTTGTCTATATTTTATACTGGTGTTTTATCGGGAGCTCTCAAACCGATTGACATGAAGGGTTCTGACAAACGATCAAACACAGTGTGTCCAGTATTCCGAGTGGAACTGAAAGAAAAATGAATACACGTGGTAATAAATCTGCATGGAAGGATGGATATGTTATGGAAGTTTGCCAGGAAATTTTTGGTTTTTAGT
>JAPXFY010000030.1:40082769-40102769 GCA_030674185.1 Monoplex corrugatus | reverse complement strand
GCAATCTGTCACTCTGAACTATCCCGTTGATTTGATGGATGAATAGGCAATCTATCACTCTGAACTATCCCGTTGATTTGATGGATGAATAGGCAATCTGTCACTCTGAACTATCCCGTTGATTTGATGGATGAATAGGCAATCTGTCACTCTGAACTATCCCGTTGATTTGATGGATGAATAGGCAATCTGTCACTCTGAACTATCCCGTTGATTTGATGGATGAATAGGCAATCTGTCACTCTGAACTATCCCGTTGATTTGATGGATGAATAGGCAATCTGTCACTCTGAACTATCCCGTTGATTTGATGGATGAATAGGCAATCTGTCACTTTGAACTATCCCGTTGATTTGATGGATGAATAGGCAATCTGTCACTCTGAACTATCCCGTTGATTTGATGGATGAATAGGCAATCTGTCACTCTGAACTATCCCGTTGATTTGATGGATGAATAGGCAATCTGTCACTCTGAACTATCCCGTTGATTTGATGGATAAATAGGCAATCTGTCACTTTGAACTCTCCCGTTGATTTGATGGATAGATAGGCAATCTGTCACTCTTAATTCTCTCGTTGATTTGATGGATAAATAGGCAATCTGTCACTCTTAATTCTCTCGTTGATTTGATGGATAAATAGGCAATCTGTCACTCTTAATTCTCTCGTTGATTTGATGGATAAATAGGCAACCTGTCACTCTGAACTATCCCGTTGATTTGATGGATAGATAGGCAATCTGTCACTCTTAATTCTCTCGTTGATTTGATGGATAAATAGGCAATCTGTCACTCTTAATTCTCTCGTTGATTTGATGGATAAATAGGCAATCTGTCACTCTTAATTCTCTCGTTGATTTGATGGATAAATAGGCAATCTGTCACTCTTAATTCTCTCGTTGATTTGATGGATAAATAGGCAATCTGTCACTCTTAATTCTCTCGTTGATTTGATGGAGAAATAGGCAATCTGTCACTCTTAATTCTCTCGTTGATTTGATGGATAAATAGGCAATCTGTCACTCTGAACTCTCCTGTTGATTTGATGGATAAATAGGCAACCTGTCACTCTGAACTCTCCCGTTGATTTGATGGATAAATAGGCAATCTCTCACTCTGAACTCTTCCGTTGATTTGATGGATAAATAGGCAGTCTGTCACTTTGAACTCTCCTGTTCCTTTGATGGATAAATAGGCAATCTGTATCTCTGAACTCTCCTGTTGATTTGATGGATAAATAGGCAATCTGTCACTCTGAACTCTCCTGTTGATTTGATGGATAAATAGGCAATCTGTCACTCTGAACTCTCCTGTTGATTTGATGGATAAATAGGCAACCTGTCACTTTGAACTCTCCCGTTGATTTGATGGATAAATAGGCAGTCTGTCACTTTGAACTCTCCCGTTGATTTGATGGATAAATAGGCAATCTGTCACTTTGAACTCTCCTGTTGATTTGATGTATAAATAGGCAATCTGTCACTTTGAACTCTCCTGTTGATTTGATGTATAAATAGGCAATCTGTCACTTTGAACTCTCCCGTTGATTTGATGGATAAATAGGCAGTCTGTCACTTTGAACTCTCCTGTTGATTTGATGTATAAATAGGCAATCTGTCACTTTGAACTCTCCTGTTGATTGGATGTATAAATAGGCAGTCTGTCACTTTGAACTCTCCTGTTGATTTGATGTATAAATAGGCAATCTGTCACTTTGAACTATCCCGTTGATTTGATGTATAAATAGGCAATCTGTCACTTTGAACTATCCCGTTGATTTGATGGATAGATAGGCAATCTGTCACTCTTAATTCTCTCGTTGATTTGATGGATAAATAGACAATCTGTCACTCTGAACTCTCCTGTTGATTTGATGGATAAATAGACAATCTGTCACTCTGAGCTTTCCTGTTGATTTGATGGATAAATAGGCAATCTGTCACTCTGAACTCTCCTGTTGATTTGATGGATAAATAGGCAATCTGTCACTCTGAACTCTCCTGTTGATTTGATGGATAAATAGGCAACCTGTCACTTTGAACTCTCTCTGTTGATTTGATGGATAAATATGCAATCTGTCACTTTGATCTATCCCGTTGATTTGATGTATAAATAGGCAATCTGTCACTTTGAACTATCCCGTTGATTTGATGGATAAATAGGCAATCTGTCACTTTGAACTCTCCTGTTGATTTGATGGATAGATAGGCAATCTGTCACTTTGAACTCTACCGTTGATTTGATGGATAAATAGGCAATCTGTCACTTTGAACTCTACCGTTGATTTGATGGATAAATAGGCAATCTGTCACTTTGAACTCTCCCGTTGATTTGATGGATAAATAGGCAGTCTGTCACTTTGAACTCTCCTGTTGATTTGATGGATAGATAGGAATCTGTCACTTTGAACTATCCCGTTGATTTGATGGATAAATAGGCAACCTGTCACTTTGAACTATCCCGTTGATTTGATGGATAAATAGGCAATCTATCACTTTGAACTCTCCTGTTGATTTGATGGATAAATAGACAGTCTGTCACTTTGAACTCTCCTGTTGATTTGATGGATAAATAGGCAATCTGTCACTTTGAACTCTCCTGTTGATTTGATGGATAAATAGGCAGTCTGTCACTTTGAACTCTCCTGTTGATTTGATGGATAGATAGGAATTTGTCACTTTGAACTATCCCGTTGATTTGATGGATAGATAGGCAACCTGTCACTTTGAACTCTCCTGTTGATTTGATGGATAAATAGGCAACCTGTCACTTTGAACTCTCCTGTTGATTTGATGGATAAATAGGCAGTCTGTCACTTTGAACTCTCCTGTTGATTTGATGGATAGATAGGAATATGTCACTTTGAACTCTCCTGTTGATTTGATGGATAAATAGGCAACCTGTCACTCTGAACTCTCCTGTTGATTTGATGGATAGATAGGCAATCTGTCACTCTGAACTCTTCTGTTGATTTGATGGATAAATAGGCAATCTGTCACTTTGAACTCTTCTGTTGATTTGATGGATAAATAGGCAGTCTGTCACTTTGAACTCTCCTGTTGATTTGATGTATAAATAGGCAATCTGTCACTTTGAACTCTCCTGTTGATTGGATGTATAAATAGGCAGTCTGTCACTTTGAACTCTCCTGTTGATTTGATGTATAAATAGGCAATCTGTCACTTTGAACTATCCCGTTGATTTGATGTATAAATAGGCAATCTGTCACTTTGAACTCTCCTGTTGATTTGATGGATAGATAGGCAATCTGTCACTCTTAATTCTCTCGTTGATTTGATGGATAAATAGGCAATCTGTCACTCTGAACTCTCCTGTTGATTTGATGGATAAATAGACAATCTGTCACTCTGAACTCTCCTGTTGATTTGATGGATAAATAGACAATCTGTCACTCTGAGCTCTCCTGTTGATTTGATGGATAAATAGGCAATCTGTCACTCTGAACTCTCCTGTTGATTTGATGGATAAATAGGCAATCTGTCACTCTGAACTCTCCTGTTGATTTGATGGATAAATAGGCAGTCTGTCACTTTGAACTCTCCTGTTGATTTGATGGATAAAATATGCAATCTGTCACTTTGAACTATCCCGTTGATTTGATGTATAAATAGGCAATCTGTCACTTTGAACTATCCCGTTGATTTGATGGATAAATAGGCAATCTGTCACTTTGAACTCTCCTGTTGATTTGATGGATAGATAGGCAATCTGTCACTTTGAACTCTACCGTTGATTTGATGGATAAATAGGCAATCTGTCACTTTGAACTCTACCGTTGATTTGATGGATAAATAGGCAATCTGTCACTTTGAACTCTCCCGTTGATTTGATGGATAAATAGGCAACCTGTCACTTTGAACTCTCCTGTTGATTTGATGGATAAATATGCAATCTGTCACTTTGAACTATCCCGTTGATTTGATGTATAAATAGGCAATCTGTCACTTTGAACTATCCCGTTGATTTGATGGATAAATAGGCAATCTGTCACTTTGAACTCTCCTGTTGATTTGATGGATAGATAGGCAATCTGTCACTTTGAACTCTACCGTTGATTTGATGGATAAATAGGCAATCTGTCACTTTGAACTCTACCGTTGATTTGATGGATAAATAGGCAATCTGTCACTTTGAACTCTCCCGTTGATTTGATGGATAAATAGGCAATCTGTCACTTTGAACTATCCCGTTGATTTGATGGATAGATAGGAATCTGTCACTTTGAACTCTCCTGTTGATTTGATGGATAGATAGGAATCTGTCACTTTGAACTCTCCTGTTGATTTGATTGATAAATAGGCAATCTGTCACTTTGAACTATCCCGTCGATTTGATGGATAAATAGGCAATCTATCACTTTGAACTCTCCTGTTGATTTGATGGATAAATAGGCAGTCTGTCACTCTGAACTCTCCTGTTGATTTGATGGATAGATAGGCAATCTGTATCTCTGAACTCTCCTGTTGATTTGATGGATAAATAGGCAATCTGTCACTTTGAACTCTCCTGTTGATTTGATGGATAAACAGGCAATCTGTCACTCTGAACTCTCCTGTTGATTTGATGGATAGATAGGCAGTCTGTCACTTTGAACTCTCCTGTTGATTTGATGGATAGATAGGAATCTGTCACTTTGAACTCTCCTGTTGATTTGATGGATAGATAGGCAATCTGTCACTTTGAACTATCCCGTTGATTTGATGGATAGATAGGCAATCTGTCACTTTGAACTCTCCTGTTGATTTGATGGATAAATAGGCAACCTGTCACTTTGAACTCTCCTGTTGATTTGATGGATAAATAGGCAAACTGTCACTTTGAACTCTCCTGTTGATTTGATGTATAAATAGGCAATCTGTCACTTTGAACTATCCCGTTGATTTGATGGATAAATAGGCAACCTGTCACTTTGAACTCTCCTGTTGATTTGATGGATAAATATGCAATCTGTCACTTTGAACTCTCCTGTTGATTTGATGGATAAATAGGCAATCTGTCACTTTGAACTCTCCTGTTGATTTGATGGATAGATAGGAATCTGTCACTTTGAACTCTCCTGTTGATTTGATGGATAAATAGGCAGTCTGTCACTTTGAACTCTCCCGTTGATTTGATGGATAGATAGTCAATCTGTCACTTTGAACTCTCCTGTTGATTTGATGGATAAATAGGCATCTGTCACTTTGAACTCTCCCGTTGATTTGATGGATAAATAGGCAATCTGTCACTTTGAACTCTCCTGTTGATTTGATGTATAAATAGACAGTCTGTCACTTTGAACTCTCCTGTTGATTTGATGGATAGATAGGCAATCTGTCACTTTGAACTCTCCTGTTGATTTGATGGATAAATAGGCAATCTGTCACTTTGAACTCTCCTGTTGATTTGATGGATAAATAGGCAGTCTGTCACTCTGAACTATCCGTTGATTTGATGGATAGATAGTCAATCTGTCACTCTTAATTCTCTCGCTGATTTGATGGATAAATAGGCAATCTGTCACTCTTAATTCTCTCGTTGATTTGATGGATAAATAGGCAATCTGTCACTCATAATTCTCTCGTTGATTTGATGGATAAATAGGCAATCTGTCACTCTTAATTCTCTCGTTGATTTGATGGATAAATAGGCAATCTGTCACTCTTAATTCTCTCGTTGATTTGATGATAAATAGGCAATCTGTCACTCTTAATTCTCTCGTTGATTTGATGGAGAAATAGGCAATCTGTCACTCTTAATTCTCTCGTTGATTTGATGGATAAATAGGCAATCTGTCACTCTGAACTCTCCTGTTGATTTGATGGATAAATAGGCAACCTGTCACTCTGAACTCTCCCGTTGATTTGATGGATAAATAGGCAGTCTGTCACTTTGAACTATCCTGTTGATTTGATGGATAAATAGGCAATCTCTCACTCTGAACTCTCCTGTTCCTTTGATGGATAAATAGGCAATCTGTATCTCTGAACTCTCCTGTTGATTTGATGGATAAATAGGCAATCTGTCACTCTGAACTCTCCTGTTGATTTGATGGATAAATAGGCAATCTGTCACTCTGAACTCTCCTGTTGATTTGATGGATAAATAGGCAATCTGTCACTCTGAACTATCCCGTTGATTTGATGGATAAATAGGCAATCTGTCACTCTGAACTATCCCGTTGATTTGATGGATAATAGGCAATCTGTCACTCTGAACTTCCTCGTTGATTTGATGGATAAATAGGCAATCTGTCACTCTGAACTCTCCTGTTGATTTGATGGATAAATAGCAATCTGTCACTCTGACTATCCCGTTGATTTGATGGATAAATAGGCAATCTGTCACTCTGAACTATCCCGTTGATTTGATGGATAAATAGGCAATCTGTCACTCTGAACTCTCCTGTTGATTTGATGGATAATAGGCAATCTGTCACTTTGAACTCTCCGTTGATTTGATGGATAAATAGCAATCTGTCACTTGAACTCTACCGTTGATTTGATGATAAATAGGCAATCTGTCACTTTGAACTTCCCGTTGATTTGATGGATAAATAGGCAATCTGTCACTTTGAACTCTCCTGTTGATTTGATGGATAGATAGGAATCTGTCACTTTGAACTCCCGTTGATTTGATGGATAAATAGGCAACTGTCACTTTGAACTTCCGTTGATTTGATGGATAAATAGGCAATCTTCACTTTGAACTCTCCGTTGATTTGATGGATAAATAGGCAGTCTGTCACTTTGAACTCTCCTGTTGATTTGATGGATAAATAGGCAATCTGTCACTTTGAACTCATCCGTTGATTTGATGGATAAATAGGCATCTGTCACTTTGAACATCTCCGTTGATTTGATGGATAATAGGAATTGTCACTTTGAACTTCCTGTTGATTTGATGGATAAATAGACAACCTGTCACTTTGAACTCTCCTGTTGATTTGATGGATAAATAGGCAATCCTGTCACTTTGAACTCTCCTGTTGATTTGATGGATAAATAGGCAGTCTGTCACTTTGAACTCTCCTGTTGATTTGATGGATAGATAGGAATTGTCACTTTGAATCTCCGTTGATTTGATGGATAAATAGGCAACCTGTCACTTGAACTCTCCTGTTGATTTGATGGATAATAGGCAACTGTCACTTGAACTCTCTGTTGATTTGATGGATAAATAGGCAATCTGTCACTTTGAACTCTCTGTTGATTTGATGGATAAATAGGCATCTGTCACTTTGAACTCTCCTGTTGATTTGAGGGATAAATAGGCAACCTGTCACTCTGAACTCTCCTGTTGATTTGATGGATAAATAGGCAATCTGTCACTCTGAACTCTTCTGTTGATTTGATGGATAAATAGGAATCTGTCACTTTGAACTCTCCTGTTGATTTGATGGATAAATAGGCAGTCTGTCACTTTGAACTCTCCTGTTGATTTGATGGATAATAGGCATCCTGTCACTTGAACTCTCCTGTTGATTTGATGGATAAATAGGCAGTCTGTCACTTTGAACTCTCCCGTTGATTTGATGGATAATAGAATCTGTCACTTTGAACTCTCCTGTTGATTTGATGATAAATAGGCAATCTGTCACTTTGAACTCTCCTGTTGATTTGATGGATAAATAGGCATCTGTCACTTTGAACTCTCCTGTTGATTTGATGGATAAATAGGCAAACTGTCACTTTGAACTCTCCGTTGATTTGATGGATAAATAGGCAATCTGTCACTTGAACTATCTCCTGTTGATTTGATGGATAATAGGCAATCTGTCACTTGAACTTCCCTGTTGATTTGATGATAAATAGGCAATCTGTCACTTGAACTTCCTGTTGATTTGATGGATAATAGGCAATCTTCACTTTGAACTTCCCGTTGATTTGATGATAAATAGGCAATCTGTCACTCTGAACTATCCCGTTGATTTGATGGATGAATAGGCAATCTATCACTCTGAACTATCCCGTTGATTTGATGGATGATAGGCAATCTGTCACTCTGAACTATCCCTTGATTTGATGGATGAATAGGCAATCTTCACTTTGAACTATCCCGTTGATTTGATGGATGAATAGGCAATCTGTCACTCTGAACTATCCCGTTGATTTGATGGATGAATAGGCAATCTGTCACTCTGAACTATCCCGTTGATTTGATGGATGAATAGGCAATCTGTCACTCTGAACTATCCCGTTGATTTGATGGATAAATAGGCAATCTGTCACTTTGACCTCTCCCGTTGATTTGATGGATAGATAGGCAATCTGTCACTCTTAATTCTCTCGTTGATTTGATGGATAAATAGGCAATCTGTCACTCTTAATTCTCTCGTTGATTTGATGGATAAATAGGCAATCTGTCACTCTTAATTCTCTCGTTGATTTGATGGATAAATAGGCAACCTGTCACTCTGAACTATCCCGTTGATTTGATGGATAGATAGGCAATCTGTCACTCTTAATTCTCTCGTTGATTTGATGGATAAATAGGCAATCTGTCACTCTTAATTCTCTCGTTGATTTGATGGATAAATAGGCAATCTGTCACTCTTAATTCTCTCGTTGATTTGATGGATAAATAGGCAATCTGTCACTCTTAATTCTCTCGTTGATTTGATGGATAAATAGGCAATCTGTCACTCTTAATTCTCTCGTTGATTTGATGGAGAAATAGGCAATCTGTCACTCTTAATTCTCTCGTTGATTTGATGGATAAATAGGCAATCTGTCACTCTGAACTCTCCTGTTGATTTGATGGATAAATAGGCAACCTGTCACTCTGAACTCTCCCGTTGATTTGATGGATAAATAGGCAATCTCTCACTCTGAACTCTTCCGTTGATTTGATGGATAAATAGGCAGTCTGTCACTTTGAACTCTCCTGTTCCTTTGATGGATAAATAGGCAATCTGTATCTCTGAACTCTCCTGTTGATTTGATGGATAAATAGGCAATCTGTCACTCTGAACTCTCCTGTTGATTTGATGGATAAATAGGCAACCTGTCACTTTGAACTCTCCCGTTAATTTGATGGATAAATAGGCAGTCTGTCACTTTGAACTCTCCCGTTGATTTGATGGATAAATAGGCAATCTGTCACTTTGAACTCTCCTGTTGATTTGATGGATAAATAGGTAATCTGTCACTTTGAACTCTCCTGTTGATTTGATGGATAAATAGGCAGTCTGTCACTTTGAACTCTCCTGTTGATTTGATGTATAAATAGGCAATCTGTCACTTTGAACTCTCCTGTTGATTGGATGTATAAATAGGCAGTCTGTCACTTTGAACTCTCCTGTTGATTTGATGTATAAATAGGCAATCTGTCACTTTGAACTATCCCGTTGATTTGATGTATAAATAGGCAATCTGTCACTTTGAACTCTCCTGTTGATTTGATGGATAGATAGGCAATCTGTCACTCTTAATTCTCTCGTTGATTTGATGGATAAATAGGCAATCTGTCACTCTGAACTCTCCTGTTGATTTGATGGATAAATAGACAATCTGTCACTCTGAACTCTCCTGTTGATTTGATGGATAAATAGACAATCTGTCACTCTGAGCTCTCCTGTTGATTTGATGGATAAATAGGCAATCTGTCACTCTGAACTCTCCTGTTGATTTGATGGATAAATAGGCAATCTGTCACTCTGAACTCTCCTGTTGATTTGATGGATAAATAGGCAGTCTGTCACTTTGAACTCTCCTGTTGATTTGATGGATAAATATGCAATCTGTCACTTTGAACTATCCCGTTGATTTGATGTATAAATAGGCAATCTGTCACTTTGAACTATCCCGTTGATTTGATGGATAAATAGGCAATCTGTCACTTTGAACTCTCCTGTTGATTTGATGGATAGATAGGCAATCTGTCACTTTGAACTCTACCGTTGATTTGATGGATAAATAGGCAATCTGTCACTTTGAACTCTACCGTTGATTTGATGGATAAATAGGCAATCTGTCACTTTGAACTCTCCCGTTGATTTGATGGATAAATAGGCAACCTGTCACTTTGAACTCTCCTGTTGATTTGATGGATAAATATGCAATCTGTCACTTTGAACTATCCCGTTGATTTGATGTATAAATAGGCAATCTGTCACTTTGAACTATCCCGTTGATTTGATGGATAAATAGGCAATCTGTCACTTTGAACTCTCCTGTTGATTTGATGGATAGATAGGCAATCTGTCACTTTGAACTCTACCGTTGATTTGATGGATAAATAGGCAATCTGTCACTTTGAACTCTACCGTTGATTTGATGGATAAATAGGCAATCTGTCACTTTGAACTCTCCCGTTGATTTGATGGATAAATAGGCAATCTGTCACTTTGAACTATCCCGTTGATTTGATGGATAGATAGGAATCTGTCACTTTGAACTCTCCTGTTGATTTGATGGATAGATAGGAACCTGTCACTTTGAACTCTCCTGTTGATTTGATGGATAAATAGGCAAACTGTCACTTTGAACTCTCCTGTTGATTTGATGTATAAATAGGCAATCTGTCACTTTGAACTATCCCGTTGATTTGATGGATAAATAGGCAACCTGTCACTTTGAACTCTCCTGTTGATTTGATGGATAAATATGCAATCTGTCACTTTGAACTCTCCTGTTGATTTGATGGATAAATAGGCAATCTGTCACTTTGAACTCTCCTGTTGATTTGATGGATAGATAGGAATCTGTCACTTTGAACTCTCCTGTTGATTTGATGGATAAATAGGCAGTCTGTCACTTTGAACTCTCCCGTTGATTTGATGGATAGATAGTCAATCTGTCACTTTGAACTCTCCTGTTGATTTGATGGATAAATAGGCAGTCTGTCACTTTGAACTCTCCCGTTGATTTGATGGATAAATAGGCAATCTGTCACTTTGAACTCTCCTGTTGATTTGATGTATAAATAGACAGTCTGTCACTTTGAACTCTCCTGTTGATTTGATGGATAGATAGGCAATCTGTCACTTTGAACTCTCCTGTTGATTTGATGGATAAATAGGCAATCTGTCACTTTGAACTCTCCTGTTGATTTGATGGATAAATAGGCAGTCTGTCACTCTGAACTATCCCGTTGATTTGATGGATAGATAGTCAATCTGTCACTCTTAATTCTCTCGCTGATTTGATGGATAAATAGGCAATCTGTCACTCTTAATTCTCTCGTTGATTTGATGGATAAATAGGCAATCTGTCACTCATAATTCTCTCGTTGATTTGATGGATAAATAGGCAATCTGTCACTCTTAATTCTCTCGTTGATTTGATGGATAAATAGGCAATCTGTCACTCTTAATTCTCTCGTTGATTTGATGGATAAATAGGCAATCTGTCACTCTTAATTCTCTCGTTGATTTGATGGAGAAATAGGCAATCTGTCACTCTTAATTCTCTCGTTGATTTGATGGATAAATAGGCAATCTGTCACTCTGAACTCTCCTGTTGATTTGATGGATAAATAGGCAACCTGTCACTCTGAACTCTCCCGTTGATTTGATGGATAAATAGGCAGTCTGTCACTTTGAACTATCCTGTTGATTTGATGGATAAATAGGCAATCTCTCACTCTGAACTCTCCTGTTCCTTTGATGGATAAATAGGCAATCTGTATCTCTGAACTCTCCTGTTGATTTGATGGATAAATAGGCAATCTGTCACTCTGAACTCTCCTGTTGATTTGATGGATAAATAGGCAACCTGTCACTTTGAACTCTCCCGTTGATTTGATGGATAAATAGGCAGTCTGTCACTTTGAACTCTCCCGTTGATTTGATGGATAAATAGGCAATCTGTCACTTTGAACTCTCCTGTTGATTTGATGTATAAATAGGCAATCTGTCACTTTGAACTCTCCTGTTGATTTGATGTATAAATAGGCAATCTGTCACTTTGAACTCTCCCGTTGATTTGATGGATAAATAGGCAGTCTGTCACTTTGAACTCTCCTGTTGATTTGATGTATAAATAGGCAATCTGTCACTTTGAACTCTCCTGTTGATTGGATGTATAAATAGGCAGTCTGTCACTTTGAACTCTCCTGTTGATTTGATGTATAAATAGGCAATCTGTCACTTTGAACTATCCCGTTGATTTGATGTATAAATATGGCAATCTGTCACTTTGAACTATCCCGTTGATTTGATGGATAGATAGGCAATCTGTCACTCTTAATTCTCTCGTTGATTTGATGGATAAATAGACAATCTGTCACTCTGAACTCTCCTGTTGATTTGATGGATAAATAGACAATCTGTCACTCTGAGCTTTCCTGTTGATTTGATGGATAAATAGGCAATCTGTCACTCTGAACTCTCCTGTTGATTTGATGGATAAATGGGCAATCTGTCACTCTGAACTCTCCTGTTGATTTGATGGATAAATAGGCAACCTGTCACTTTGAACTCTCCTGTTGATTTGATGGATAAATATGCAATCTGTCACTTTGATCTATCCCGTTGATTTGATGTATAAATAGGCAATCTGTCACTTTGAACTATCCCGTTGATTTGATGGATAAATAGGCAATCTGTCACTTTGAACTCTCCTGTTGATTTGATGGATAGATAGGCAATCTGTCACTTTGAACTCTACCGTTGATTTGATGGATAAATAGGCAATCTGTCACTTTGAACTCTACCGTTGATTTGATGGATAAATAGGCAATCTGTCACTTTGAACTCTCCCGTTGATTTGATGGATAAATAGGCAGTCTGTCACTTTGAACTCTCCTGTTGATTTGATGGATAGATAGGAATCTGTCACTTTGAACTATCCCGTTGATTTGATGGATAAATAGGCAACTGTCACTTTGAACTATCCCGTTGATTTGATGGATAAATAGGCAATCTATCACTTTGAACTCTCCTGTTGATTTGATGGATAAATAGGCAATCTGTCACTTTGAACTCTCCCGTTGATTTGATGGATAAATAGGCAATCTGTCACTTTGAACTCTCCTGTTGATTTGATGTATAAATAGGCAATCTGTCACTTTGAACTCTCCTGTTGATTTGATGGATAAATAGGCAATCTGTCACTTTGAACTCTCCTGTTGATTTGATGGATAAATAGGCAATCTGTCACTTTGAACTCTCCCGTTGATTTTGATGGATAAATAGGCAATCTGTCACTTGAACTATCCGTTGATTTGATGGATAGATAGGAATCTGTCACTTTGAATCTCCGTGATTTGATGGATAATAGGCAATCTGTCACTCTGAACTCTCCTGTTGATTTGATGGATAAATAGCAATCTGTCACTCTGAACTCTCCGTTGATTTGATGGATAAATAGGCAATCTGTCACTTGAACTCTCCTGTTGATTTGATGGATAAATAGGCAATCTGTCACTCTGAACTCTCCTGTTGATTTGATGGATAAATAGGCAATCTGTCACTCTGAACTCTCCTGTTGATTTGATGGATAAATAGGCAATCTGTCACTTTGAAACTCTCCTGTTGATTTGATGGATAAATAGGCAATCTGTCACTTTGAACTCTCCGTTGATTTGATGGATAAATAGGCAATCTGTCACTTTGAACTTCCTGTTGATTTGATGGATAAATAGGCAATCTGTCACTTTGAACTCTCCTGTTGATTTGATGGATAGATAGGCAATCTGTCACTTTGAACTATCCGTTGATTTGATGGATAAATAGGCAATCTGTCACTTTGAACTCTCCGTTATTTGATGGATAAATAGGCAATCTGTCACTTTGAACTCTCCTGTTGATTTGATGGATAAATAGGCAATTGTCACTTTGAACTCTCCTGTTGATTTGATGGATAAATAGGCAACCTGTCACTTTGAACTCTCCGTTTGATTTGATGGATAAATAGGCAACCTGTCACTTTGAACTCTCCTGTTGATTTGATGGATAAATAGGCAATCTGTCACTTTGAACTCTCCTGTTGATTTGATGGATAGATAGGCAATCTGTCACTTTGAACTCTCCTGTTGATTTGATGGATAAATAGGCAACTGTCACTTGAACTCTCCTGTTGATTTGATGGATAATAGGCAATCTGTCACTTTGAACTCTCCTGTTGATTTGATGGATAAATAGGCAATCTGTCACTTTGAACTCTCCTGTTGATTTGATGGATAAATAGGCAGTCTGTCACTTTGAACTCTCCTGTTGATTTGATGTATAAATAGGCAATCTGTCACTTTGAACTCTCCTGTTGATTGATGTATAAATAGGCAGTCTGTCACTTTGAACTCTCCTGTTGATTTGATGTATAAATAGGCAATCTGTCACTTTGAACTCTCCTGTTGATTTGATGTATAAATAGGCAATCTGTCACTTTGAACTCTCCTGTTGATTTGATGGATAGATAGGCAATCTGTCACTCTTAATTCTCTCGTTGATTTGATGGATAAATAGGCAATCTGTCACTCTGAACTCTCCTGTTGATTTGATGGATAAATAGACAATCTGTCACTCTGAACTCTCCTGTTGATTTGATGGATAAATAGCAATCTGTCACTCTGAGCTCTCCTGTTGATTTGATGGATAAATAGGCAATCTGTCACTCTGAACTCTCCTGTTGATTTGATGGATAAATAGGCAATCTGTCACTCTGAACTCTCCTGTTGATTTGATGGATAAATAGGCAGTCTGTCACTTTGAACTCTCCTGTTGATTTGATGGATAAATATGCAATCTGTCACTTTGAACTATCCCGTTGATTTGATGTATAAATAGGCAATCTGTCACTTTGAACTATCCCGTTGATTTGATGGATAAATAGGCAATCTGTCACTTTGAACTCTCCTGTTGATTTGATGGATAGATAGGCAATCTGTCACTTTGAACTCTACCGTTGATTTGATGGATAAATAGGCAATCTGTCACTTTGAACTCTACCGTTGATTTGATGGATAAATAGGCAATCTGTCACTTTGAACTCTCCCGTTGATTTGATGGATAAATAGGCAACCTGTCACTTTGAACTCTCCTGTTGATTTGATGGATAAATATGCAATCTGTCACTTTGAACTATCCCGTTGATTTGATGTATAAATAGGCAATCTGTCACTTTGAACTATCCCGTTGATTTGATGGATAAATAGGCAATCTGTCACTTTGAACTCTCCTGTTGATTTGATGGATAGATAGGCAATCTGTCACTTTGAACTCTACCGTTGATTTGATGGATAAATAGGCAATCTGTCACTTTGAACTCTACCGTTGATTTGATGGATAAATAGGCAATCTGTCACTTTGAACTCTCCCGTTGATTTGATGGATAAATAGGCAATCTGTCACTTTGAACTATCCCGTTGATTTGATGGATAGATAGGAATCTGTCACTTTGAACTCTCCTGTTGATTTGATGGATAGATAGGAATCTGTCACTTTGAACTCTCCTGTTGATTTGATTGATAAATAGGCAATCTGTCACTTTGAACTTCCCGTCGATTTGATGGATAAATAGGCAATCTATCACTTGAACTCTCCTGTTGATTTGATGGATAAATAGGCAGTCTGTCACTCTGAACTCTCCTGTTGATTTGATGGATAGATAGGCAATCTGTATCTCTGAACTCTCCTGTTGATTTGATGGATAAATAGGCAATCTGTCACTTTGAACTCTCCTGTTGATTTGATGGATAAACAGGCAATCTGTCACTTTGAACTCTCCTGTTGATTTGATGGATAGATAGGCAGTCTGTCACTTTGAACTCTCCTGTTGATTTGATGGATAGATAGGAATCTGTCACTTTGAACTCTCCTGTTGATTTGATGGATAGATAGGCAATCTGTCACTTTGAACTATCCCGTTGATTTGATGGATAGATAGGCAATCTGTCACTTTGAACTCTCCTGTTGATTTGATGGATAAATAGGCAACCTGTCACTTTGAACTCTCCTGTTGATTTGATGGATAAATAGGCAAACTGTCACTTTGAACTCTCCTGTTGATTTGATGTATAAATAGGCAATCTGTCACTTTGAACTATCCCGTTGATTTGATGGATAAATAGGCAACCTGTCACTTTGAACTCTCCTGTTGATTTGATGGATAAATATGCAATCTGTCACTTTGAACTCTCCTGTTGATTTGATGGATAAATAGGCAATCTGTCACTTTGAACTCTCCTGTTGATTTGATGGATAGATAGGAATCTGTCACTTTGAACTCTCCTGTTGATTTGATGGATAAATAGGCAGTCTGTCACTTTGAACTCTCCGTTGATTTGATGGATAGATAGTCAATCTGTCACTTTGAACTCTCCTGTTGATTTGATGGATAAATAGGCAGTCTGTCACTTTGAACTCTCCCGTTGATTTGATGGATAAATAGGCAATCTGTCACTTTGAACTCTCCTGTTGATTTGATGTATAAATAGACAGTCTGTCACTTTGAACTCTCCTGTTGATTTGATGGATAGATAGGCAATCTGTCACTTTGAACTCTCCTGTTGATTTGATGGATAAATAGGCAATCTGTCACTTTGAACTCTCCTGTTGATTTGATGGATAAATAGGCAGTCTGTCACTCTGAACTATCCCGTTGATTTGATGGATAGATAGTCAATCTGTCACTCTTAATTCTCTCGCTGATTTGATGGATAAATAGGCAATCTGTCACTCTTAATTCTCTCGTTGATTTGATGGATAAATAGGCAATCTGTCACTCATAATTCTCTCGTTGATTTGATGGATAATAGGCAATCTGTCACTCTTAATTCTCTCGTTGATTTGATGGATAAATAGGCAATCTGTCACTCTTAATTCTCTCGTTGATTTGATGGATAAATAGGCAATCTGTCACTCTTAATTCTCTCGTTGATTTGATGGAGAAATAGGCAATCTGTCACTCTTAATTCTCTCGTTGATTTGATGGATAAATAGGCAATCTGTCACTCTGAACTCTCCTGTTGATTTGATGGATAAATAGGCAACCTGTCACTCTGAACTCTCCCGTTGATTTGATGGATAAATAGGCAGTCTGTCACTTTGAACTATCCTGTTGATTTGATGGATAAATAGGCAATCTCTCACTCTGAACTCTCCTGTTCCTTTGATGGATAAATAGGCAATCTGTATCTCTGAACTCTCCTGTTGATTTGATGGATAAATAGGCAATCTGTCACTCTGAACTCTCCTGTTGATTTGATGGATAAATAGGCAACCTGTCACTTTGAACTCTCCCGTTGATTTGATGGATAAATAGGCAGTATGTCACTCTGAACTCTCCTGTTGATTTGATGGATAAATAGGCAAGCTGTCACTCTGAACTCTCCTGTTGATTTGATGGATAAATAGGCAATATGTCACTCTGAACTCTCCTGTTGATTTGATGGATAAATAGGCAATCTGTCACTCTGAACTCTCCTGTTGATTTGATGGATAAATAGGCAATATGTCACTCTGAACTCTCCTGTTGATTTGATGGATAAATAGGCAATCTGTCACTCTGAACTATCCCGTTGATTTGATGGATAAATAGGCAATCTGTCACTTTGAACTCTCCTGTTGATTTGATGGATAGATAGGCAATCTGTCACTTTGAACTCTCCCGTTGATTTGATGGATAGATAGGCAATCTGTCACTTTGAACTCTCCTGTTGATTTGATGGATAAATAGGCAATCTGTCACTTTGAACTCTCCCGTTGATTTGATGGATAGATAGGCAATCTGTCACTTTGAACTCTCCCGTTGATTTGATGGATAGATAGGCAATCTGTCACTCTGAACTGTATTGTCGATTTGGTGTATGAATAGGCAGTCTGTCCCTCTGAGTGTGTTATGTGTTTGTGTGTGCGTGCATGCGTTCGTGTGTTTGTGTGTATGTGTGTGTGTGAGAGTGTGTGTGTGTGTGAGTGTGTGTGTGTGTACGTGTGTGTGTTTGATTATGTATGTGTGTGTGTGTGCGTGTGTGTGTGTGTGTGTGTGTGTGTGTGTGTGTGTGTGTGTGTGTGTGTGTGTGTGTGTGTGTGTGTGCGTGTGTGATTATGTATGTGTGTGTGTGTGTGTGATTATGTATGTGTGTGTGTGTGTGTGTTTTTGTGTGTGTGTGTGATTATGTATATGTGCGTATGTGTGTGTGTGTGATTAGGTATGAGTTTTTGTGTGTATGTGTGTGTGTTTGTGTTTGTGTACATATGTGTGTGTGCGTGTGTATGTGTGTGTGTGTGTGTGTGTGTGTGTGTGTGCGCGCGCACGCCCTGATAAATATCTTTGTTTACCTGGCATTACTTTGTCGTAAACATTTCTCAATTTATATGTTTACATAAAAGAAAATGACAAAGATTGATATATTGTCCCAAATTACATAGGTTTTGGTAAGTAAATATCGCTTTACTTCAAACCTTGGCCCGTTTCTCTATAGGATTCTTCAAAGTTCTGATCTTGGTCTCATCTTTTTCCCTATCTCCCTTGTATACACAACTTCTCCCTGGGGATTAAATAAGTCTCTCACACAAAGTTTGAAGATTGTAATCAACTGCAGAATTTCCTGGTTCTACTTATCTTCATCATGTCACGTGTTGTACAGGTGTTTGTACTGCTGAAGTTCAGTTCTCTTTAATTAAATCAAGATTAGATGTACTGTGAAAAGCAGCGAACATTCCTGGTCCACAATATCTATTTATTGAATTCGGCGGGTAATATTTAAGTTCCAAGAAAATCGACATAATGGCAGACATATGTAGTATGGAAATATAGTGTGTACCACACTTTTAGGCAATATGTCTGTATGTTTACATTTCATCTCGTCTGCTTTGGTCCTGAAGACGTACTCATTGGAAGTTTTATCTTGGTATGTAAAAAGGGTTCAGAGAAACTCAATGTTCATTCGATTTTTTCTGGAGGGGTTGTTTACTTTAATTTGGATTTTACATATTTCTCAAGATATGATATTACAATGTACACATGTTTCTGTATGAGCTACATGACAAATAATCATGGCTACATTCATTGTGATATGCTGTAAGACTGTACAGTAAATCCGGAGAACCCAGACCACTTGTAAAGTCTTGAGATTCTACACTGTACTCCGACTTCATTCTTCATGTCGGTGCTTGTTGATAACTAAGAAGAACTTTCTTGTCTAGTTGAAGGATGAATAGGCAGTCTGTCCCTCTGAAATCTCTTGTCAATTTGATGGATGAATAGGCAATCAGTCCCTCTGAAATCTCTTGTCAAATTGATGGATGAATAGCCAGTCTATCACTTTGAACTTTCCCGTTGATTTGATGGATGGATAGGCAATCTATCACTCTAAACTCTCCTGTTGATTTGATGTATGAATAGGCAATCTGTCACTCTGGAGTCTCTTGTCAATTTGATGGATGAATAGGCATTCTCTCCTTCTGAACTCTCCCGTTGATTTGATGGATGGATAGGCAATCTGTCCCTCTGAACTCTCTTGTCAATTTGATGGATGAATAGGCAAACTGTCACTCTGAACTGTCATGTCGATTTAGTGCACGAATAGGCAATCTGTCCCTCTGAACTGTCATGTCGACGTGGTGTACGAATAGGCAATCAGTCTCTCATTGCCTGGAGTTCGTTATCATGTAGGATACAAAACTTGATCCGGCACCGATCTCAAGCACTGCACTAGGAGGACTCTTGCAGCTTTGGGTCCTGTCTTCTACGATCCCCCATCTGTTACATAGCAGGTCTATTTATGTCATGTGAGACGAGGCTATACGGAATAGCTAATTATGTTGTGATTCAGACCTTTAATTGTTTATTTGTTTACTTTATGTATATGTTCCTTTTTTGTTGCTGTTGTTGTTGAAAACAAGGTATACACAGACACATGTCATTTCCATGTAACCAAGATTATTCCAGTGATAGGCTGATAAAACACCAGTACAAAATATAGACTAGGTAAAACATAGTCTAGGTAGGACCTCAGGACCTGGCCAGCTCTAGGAATTATGTGCAGGCTTAAGGCATGTGCCACAGTCACCATACACATGGTACATGTGACATTGGTGCATATGGAATACGTTCCA
>JAPXFY010000030.1:40067769-40075269 GCA_030674185.1 Monoplex corrugatus | reverse complement strand
ACAGAGACAGACAGACAGAGAAGGGAGAGAGAAGAGAGAGAGAGGTAGAGAGAGAGAGAGAAGGAGAGAGAGAGAGAGGGGAGAGGGAGAGAGACGCAGAAAAGAGGGAGAGACAGAGACAGACAGACAGAGAAGGGAGAGAGAAGAGAGAGAGAGGTAAAGAGAGAGAGAGAGAAGGAGGAGAGAGAGGGGAGAGAGAGAGAGGGAGAGAGACGCAGAAAAGAGGGAGAGACAGAGACAGACAGACAGAGAAGGGAGAGAGAAGAGAGAGAGGTACAGAGAGAGAGAGAAGGAGAGAGAGAGAGAGGGGAGAGAGAGAGGGGAGAGAGACGCAGAAAAGAGACAGACAGAAAGAGAGAGAGAGACACAGAGAGAGACAGAGAGAGAGAGACAGAGAGAAACAGAGACAGAGACAGAGACAGAAAGTTATTATTTTGTCTTATTTCATTCTTATTGAGTCGACATTCTGAGTTTCTTGAGAAAGACTTTAAAGTCGAAAATTTGACCCCCCCACAAGGTATTCGGGTGTTGTGTACAGTAAGAATTTTGTCTTATTTCATGTTAGCTTATTTCATTCTATCTTTTTTCGTGACTGCAGATGGCAGCGAAAGGCCAAACAAGCAAGATGTTATGTCCAGAAAGAAAACACACAATACAAAAAACTCAATACAGCAACATGAGAGCAAAAACAAACAAAAAAAGAAAAAAAAGAAAAAAAAAGAAAATCAACGCAGAGCGAAGTAGACCATTACACACTGCATGAACGCAGGCAGGCAAAAAAAAAAAAAAAAAAAAAAAAAAAAAAAACCCAGAAAATCTGCATGTGTCTCAAACAGAATGGCATAATCATTCTAAATGTGGACGCTGTCATTTGCTTGCTGGCCGGAGGGTGTGGGGGGTGGGAGGTGGGGTGGGTGGGTGGGGTGATAGAATCGACATCTTCAATCGAGACAGACATGGTCAACAATCCCAGAAATAACAACCTCCCTGTCCTCCCCTTCTCCCTCCCCCTTCTCTCTCTCCTCACCCCTCCCCCCCCCCTCACCCAACACACATGTCTAGTTACTTCAGCATACTGACTGATTAATTATCTCCCCTCCTTCCATCAGAACGTTACGTCAGACTTACGTATGTGTCTGGATGTGAATTTTTTTAATGATCCGTCAATCAGCCTTCCAGACGTTCACTAGATTTATAGTGTTGTGTTGTACTGTGATTATCTGTATAGTATCTGATTGTGTTGTGTTGTGTTGTGTTGTGTTGTATTGTGTTGTGCTGTGTTGTGCTGTGCTGTGTTGTGTTGTGTTGTGTTGTGTTGTGTTGTGTTGTGTTGTGTTGTGTTGTGTTGTGTTGTATTGTGTTGTACTGTGATTATCTGTATAGTATGGGATTGTGTTGTGTTGTGTTGTGTTGTGTTGTGTTGTGTTGTGTTTGTGTTGTTTGTGTTGTGTTGTGTTGTGTTGTGTTGTGTTGTACTGTGATTATCTGTGTAGTATCGGATTGTGTTGTGTTGTGTTGTGTTGTGTTGTGTTGTACTGTGATTATATGTGTAGTATCGGGTTGTGTTGTGTTGTGTTGTACTGTGATTATCTGTGTAGTATCGGATTGTGTTGTGTTGTGTTATGTTGTACTGTGATTATCTGTATAGTATCGGATTGTGTTGTGTTGTGTTGTGTTGTACTGTGATTGCCTGTGTAGTATCGGATTGTGTTGTGTTGTGTTGTGTTGTACTGTGATTACCTGTGTAGTATCGGATTGTGTTGTGTTGTGTTGTACTGTGATTACCTGTATAGTATCGGATTGTGTTGTGTTGTGTTGTACTGTGATTACCTGTATAGTATCGGATTGTGTTGTGTTGTGTTCTACTGTGGTTATCTGTAAGTATCGGATTGTGTTGTGTTGTGTTGTGTTGTGTTGTGCTGTACTGTGATTATCTGTACAGTATCGGATTGTGTTGTGTTGTGTTCTACTGTGGTTATCTGTACAGTATCGGATTGTGTTGTGTTGTGTTGTGTTGTGTTGTGTTGTGTTGTGTTGTGTTGTGTGTTGTGTTGTGTTGTACTGTGATTATCTGTATAGTATCTGATTGTGTTGTGTTGTGTTGTACTGTGATTATCTGTACAGTATCAGATTGTGTTGTGTTGTGTTGTGTTGTGTTGTGTTGTGTTGCGTTGTGTTGTACTGTGATTATCTGTACAGTATCTGATTGTGTTGTGTTGTGTTGTACTGTGATCATCTGTATAGTATCTGATTGTGTTGTGTTGTGTTGTACTGTGATCATCTGTATAGTGTCGGATTGTGTTGTGTGTTGTGTTGTGTTGTAATGTGATTATCTGTATAGCATCTGATTGTGTTGTGTTGTGTTGTGTTGTGTTGCGTTGTGTTGTTTGTACTGTGATTATCTGTATATTATCTGATTGTGTTGTGTTGTGTTGTGTTGTATTGTGTTGTGTTGTGTTGTGTTGTTTGTACAGTGATTATCTGTATATTATCTGATTGTGTTTTTGTTGTGTTGTGTTGTGTTGTGTTGTGTTGTGTTGTGTTGTGTTGTGTTGTGCTGTGTTGTGTTGTGTTGTGTTGTGCTGTGATTATCTGTATAGTATCTGATTGTGTTGTGTTGTGTTGTGTGTGTTGTGTTGTGTTGTGTTGTATTGTGTTGTATTGTATTGTATTGTATTGTATTGTATTGTATTGTATTGTATTGTATTGTATTGTGTTGTGTTGTGTTGTGTTGTGTTGTGTTGTGTTGTGTTTATCTGTATAGTATGGGATTTTGTTGAGTTGTGTTGTGTTGTGTTGTGTTGTGTTGTGTTGTGTTGTGTTGTGTTGTACTGTGATTATCTGTATAGTATCTGATTGTGTTGTGTTGTGTTGTGTTGTACTGTGATTATCTGTATAGTATCTGATTGTGTTGTGTTGTGTTATGTTGTACTGTGATTATCTGTATTGCATCGGATTGTGTTGTATTGTGTTGTACTGTGATTATCTGTATAGTATGGGATTGTGTTGTGTTGTGTTGTGTTGTGTTGTACTGTGATTATCTGTATAGTATCTGATTGTGTTGTGTTGTGTTATGTTGTACTGTGATTATCTGTATTGCATCGGATTGTGTTGTATTGTGTTGTACTGTGATTATCTGTATAGTATGGGATTGTGTTGTGTTGTTGTTGTGTTGTACTGTGATTATCTGTATAGTATGGGATTGTGTTGTGTTGTGTTGTGTTGTACTGTGATTATCTGTATTGCATCGGATTGTGTTGTGTTGTGTTGTGTTGTGTTGTACTGTGATTATATGTATTGCATCGGATTGTGTTGTGGTGTGTTGTGTTGTGGTGTGTTGTGTTGTTCTGTGATTATCTGTATAGTATCGGATTGTGTTGTGTTGTGTTGTGTTGTGTTGTGTTGTTCTGTGATTATCTGTATAATATCTGATTGTGTTGTGTTGTGTTGTACTGTGATTATCTGTATAATATCGAATTGTGTTGTGTGTTGTGTTGTACTGTGATTATCTGTATAGTATGGGATTGTGTTGTGTTGTGTTGTACTGTGATTATATGTATAGCATCGGGTTGTGTTGTGTTGTGTTGTTCTGTGATTATATGTATAGCATCGGGTTGTGTTGTGTTGTGTTGTACTGTGATTATCTGTATAGTATCGAATTGTGTTGTGTTGTGTTGTACTGTGATTATCTGTATAATATCGAATTGTGTTGTGTTGTGTTGTACTGTGATTATCTGTATAGTATCGAATTGTGCTGTGTTGTGTTGTGTTGTACTGGTTTGTATCGCGTTGGTGTGCATTTTAATATGTTGTGTTGTATTGTTTTGTTGCCTTGTTTCACACCATGTCATATTGTACTCTGTTGCTTCGTGTGTGTGTGTGTGTGTGTGTTTTGTGTGTGTGTGTGTGTGTTGTGCGTCTCTCTCTCTCTCTCTCTCTCTCTCTCTCTCTCTCTCCTCTCTCTCTGTAGTAGTAGTAGTAGTAGTAGTAGTAGTAGTAGTAGTAGTAGTAGTAGTAGTAGTAGTAGTAGTAGTAGTAGTAGTAGTATGGTGATGTTTTGCATAGTTTCTTTTATAGCCTATTGTGTGATTTTCATTAGAACACACATTTTTTTCAGTATGAAACATGCATTGCATTGTCAAATACCATTTCAAAACAAACCACGTTTGTGCCATAAGATATAGATACCATTGACATGCAATATCTTGGATATTCTTTTGTTGCTTTTCTCTGTCCTCTCTGTTTATTTATCTATTTATTTGTGTGTGTGTGTGTGTGTGTTATTTCAAGAATAATGATATTAAAGATGACGAATACAACATTCTTATCAAAACGCTGTTGATACTTCCCGTTCATCACCTCACGTCATACACAGGATGTCTTTCTATACAGGGATCCTCAAGGTTTTGTGCTGGCCTATTTATACAACACATTTTCTGATACAAAGTTTGAAGATTGTGTACTCTTGTCAAATTATTCTCGTAATCCAAAAACAAAGTGTGACTGCCCGCGTTCAAACAAACAGGAACCAGAAAAAAACACGAAAAAAGAATCAGAACGCGTATTTAAGACAACAAGACAACGACAGGCGTAAATTTTCGGGCAACTGGCCTTTGTCAAGCGTAAGATCACAAAGAAACAAACAAACACCAGATACAAAAAATTAGAAGACAGAGACTGAAACTTCCCTGCAGCTCTGTACAGTGTGAGAAAAGAAATTAACTGACTAAAATTATTCTCTATTAATTTGTCTTCATCTTTTCATCTCATGCTTGTGTTACCATGTAAAACTATACTTAAACCAGAAGAAATATAACCAAGCGAACGAAATTCTGCCGATTTTTGATCGATATGGAAAGCGTCACAACCTCTGCACCACTCATCAAAATGATTAAATTCCACTGGCTCTCAATTTCTAGGAGATCGACTACATCGTAGCAAATATTGACTTTAACAGGCCCACTGAGTCTGCTGCTCATCCTTGGTTCAAGTCTCTTGTATGCTTACATTCCCTCTTGCTCTTTTCGATTTTCAGCAGATACTGGTGTTTTCTCTATGCCCAGTGTAAAGAGGTGAATCATGTTGTCTTCAGTTCACGTCGGTTTAGTTAGCTTAGACTTAGCAGTTCAGTTTGTTCAGGACACTGTTACAGCACGGAGAGTAGTTCCTATGGGCTAGTTCCCAGGAGCCATGCCAGGAGAAAACTTGTTTTCTAGAATAATGACAGAAAGTGCACGTACCTTCTACACTGGCAAAATCTTTCTAGTCAACTAAGTAATTTTTCATCATTATCATCATCATCATCATCATCAGGTGCCCTGCCGCATGGCATTGGCGACCATGGACTTCCAACCATCTCTATCTCTCGTTGCCCCTAGCATCTCCCCCACCCTCCTCATCCCCAGCCACTCTGCAAGTCCGTCCAGCATTCTCTCCCTGGGTCTACCTGGTGCTGTCTTTCCCTCCAGCTTTCCCGTTGTGACCAGGTGCTCCAAATCCCCCTTCCTCATAAAATGGCCTATAAATGTTGCCTGTCTTTTCCTAATCTCCCTTATGACTGATCTACTTGTGTCTGCCTCCATCAAGACTGTCTCGTTTGTTTTCTTTGCTGTCCATGGAACTCTCAACATTCTTCTGAGAAACCACATCTCGGCTGCCTCGATCTTGCTCTGGCTTTGCTTGCTGACTGTCCACGCCTCGCATCCGTACAACAGTATTGGTTCTATATAACACTTAAGGACTCTCTCTTTCTGATGTTAATTGATAGGCATTTGTTGGTAATTTTTCATCATTAATAATAAATCTGTCTTATTTTTGTTTTCTTTTTAATGTTTTACATTGCATCATTGTTACACCCATATGTCAATTTTAGTCTGATTTTGGTACAATATTGAACGGAATAGCCAATAACTATAGTGGTGATAACTCAATCAATATTGGATTCAATGGAATGACCAATAATTATAGTGGTGATAACTCAATCAATATTGGATTCAACGGAATAGCCAATAATTATAGTTGTGATAACTCAATCAATATTGGATTCAAAGGAATAGCCAATAATTATAGTGGTGATAACTCAATCAATCTTGGATTCAACGGAATAGCCAATAATTATAGTGGTGATAACTCAATCAATCTTGGATTCAACGGAACAGCCAATAATTATAGTGGTGATAACTCAATCAATCTTGGATTCAACGGAATAGCCAATAATTATAGTGGTGATAATTCAATTGATCTTGGATTCAACGGAATAGCCAATAATTATAGTGGTGATAATTCAATCAATATTGGATTCAACGGAATAGTCAATAATTATAGTGGTGATAACTCAATCAATCTTGGATTCAACGGAATAGCCAATAATTATAGTGGTGATAACTCAATCAATCTTGGATTCAACGGAACAGCCAATAATTATAGTGGTAACTCAATCAATCTTGGATTCAACGGAATAGCCAATAATTATAGTGGTGATAACTCAATCAATCTTGGATTCAACGGAATAGCCAATAATTATAGTGATGATAACTCAATCAATCTTGGATTCAACGGAATGACCAATAATTATAGTGTTGATAACTCAATCAATATTGGATTCAACGGAATGACTAATAATTATAGTGGTGATAACTCAATCAATCTTCGATTCAATGGAATAGCCAATAATTATAGTGGTGATAACTCAATGAATCTTGGATTCAACGGAATAGCCAATAATTATAGTGGTGATAACTCAATCAATATCGGATTCAACGGAATAGCCAATAATTATAGTGGTGATAACTCAATCAATCTTGGATTCAACGGAACAGCCAATAATTATAGTGGTGATAACTCAATCATCATATTCATGGAAGTAAAAGTTCAAACAATAACTGTTACAGAGCGGTGACCAAAGGGAGCTAATAACTCAAAGGTTACAGATTTGTGTCCCATGAAACCAGATAGCCATGGGGAATGTCTGTTTTGCCTTAACCAGGTCCTGCTTATAGACGGGCATGCTGTGAAGTCTTTGGGAAGACTGAGACCACGTAGGTGAGTCTCATCACCTGCAAGAATGTCCCACAAGGTGTGTTGCTCAAACTTCCTTATCACCACCACATGTGTCTGTATCTTTCAAACCTGGTTAACATCGAGACATGTTATGACAGGAAGCATAAAGTACACCCATGTCATACAATCTCAATTCACAATGGAACCACATGGACTCGTCACTGTCACTGCCATGTCTATGTACCAGTATAAAATACAGACTAGGTAAAACATAGTCAAGGTAGGATCTCAGGACCTGGCCAGCTCATTAGCTTTATATGCAGACTTAAGGCTTGTGCCATGATCACCATACACATGGCACCTGTGACGTTAGTGCATAAGGAATTCGTTCCGAGCGAGGAGACGTCGTCTTGAGAAACTGAATCATCGCAGGACTGTGAAAAGTAATGGTCCTATATCGTGTGGGCCTGCATGTCTTGCCTTCATGGAAACCCCTGGTTT
>JAPXFY010000030.1:40055269-40062769 GCA_030674185.1 Monoplex corrugatus | reverse complement strand
AATGTATTAATGACATTGTAGATGTGACAAACAAACCATCGCTTTATGCAGTAGAAATCAGTGGATAAAAAATGTGTGCAACACAATGTATTAATGTCATTGTAGATGTGACAAACAAACCATCGCTTTATGCAGTAAAAATCAGTGGATAAAAAATGTGTGCAACACAATGTATTAATGTCATTGTAGATGTGACAAACAAACCATCGCTTTATGCAGTAAAAATCAGTGAATAAAAATGTGTGCAACACAATGTATTAATGACATTGTAGATGTGACAAACAAACCATCGCTTTATGCAATAAAAATCAGTGAATAAGAAATGTGTGCAACACAATGTATTAATGACATTGTAGATGTGACAAACAAACCATCGCTTTATGCAGTAAAAATCAGTGAATAAAAATGTGTGCAACACAATGTATTAATGACATTGTAGATGTGACAAACAAACCATCGCTTTATGCAGTAAAAATCAGTTAGTGAATAAAAATGTGTGCTACACAATGTATTAATGACATTGTAGATGTGACAAACAAACCATCGCTTTATGCAGTAGAAATCAGTGGATAAAAAATGTGTGCAACACAATGTATTAATGACATTGTAGATGTGACAAACAAACCATCGCTTTATGCAGTAGAAATCAGTGGATAAAAAATGTGTGCAACACAATGTATTAATGTCATTGTAGATGTGACAAACAAACCATCGCTTTATGCAGTAGAAATCAGTGGATAAAAATGTATGCAACACAATGTATTAATGTCATTGTAGATGTGACAAACAAACCATCGCTTTATGCAGTAGAAATCAGTGGATAAAAATGTGTGCTACACAATGTATTAATGACATTGTAGATGTGACAAACAAACCATCGCTTTATGCAGTAAAAATCAGTGAATAAAAATGTGTGCTACACAATGTATTAATGACATTGTAGATGTGACAAACAAACCATCGCTTTATGCAGTAGAAATCATTCAATAAAAATGTATGCAACACAATGTATTAATGACATTGTAGATGTGACAAACAAACCATCGCTTTATGCAGTAGAAATCAGTGGATAAAAATGTGTGCAACACAATGTATTAATGACATTGTAGATGTGACAAACAAACCATCGCTTTATGCAGTAGAAATCATTCAATAAAAATGTATGCAACACAATGTATTAATGACATTGTAGATGTGACAAACAAACCATCGCTTTATGCAGTAGAAATCATTCAATAAAAATGTATGCAACACAATGTATTAATGACATTGTAGATGTGACAAACAAACCATCGCTTTATGCAGTAGAAATCAGTGGATAAAAAATGTGTGCAACACAATGTATTAATGACATTGTAGATGTGACAAACAAACCATCGCTTTATGCAGTAGAAATCAGTGAATAAAAAATGTGTGCAACACAATGTATTAATGACATTGTAGATGTGACAAACAAACCATCGCTTTATGCAGTAGAAATCAGTGAATAAAAATGTATGCAACACAATGTATTAATGACATTGTAGATGTGACAAACAAACCATCGCTTTATGCAGTAGAAATCAGTGGATAAAAAATGTGTGCAACACAATGTATTAATGACACTGTAGATGTGACAGACAAACCATCGCTTTATGCAATAAAAATCAGTGGATAAAAAATGTGTGCAACACAATGTATTAATGACATTGTAGATGACACATGAGGTAAAATATATAAACATCTGGAACAAGTCTGGAGAACTGTTCTAGAGGACGTCTGCACCTAGACAAATACAGAGTGCTGACGTCACGTCCTGATAGATGGAAGGGAAGTAATCAATCGGACAGAAGTTTGCATCAGTAATATAAGTAGCCATGGGAGGTAAGAAGGGGCAGACGGAGAGAGGGGTTGTTATTCCTGGTGTACGCTTTTTTTTCTTCTAAGGATCATCGCACTCAGCGACGTTACCTTTGCGCTCACCTTTTTTTTTTTCGTCCCATTTTCTACGCCACCTTAACGGGTACAGAAGCTGGCACACATTTTTTTTTACAATGACATAATGATGTTGATGAGGATGATAGTCATGATGCTATGGAGTTCCATCTAGGATTGAGACTGCGTGACAGGGCTGTACTATACGCTTACTATCATAATATATCCTGGCGTCAACCAGACCCGAGAGATACAGACACCTACGGTGCTGGTCAAAAGATTTGAGCAACACCCTCAATGACACATCCGTGAAGTGGATGAGACTCGACTGTGTGGTCCCAGTCTTCCCAGTGAGCCCATAGCACGCCCAACTCTGGGTAGGAGCCGGTTAGAGCCGAAAAATCCCACAATAATAAATTTTTGAAGGTACTGACAGGGATTCGAACCCACAACCTTCCAGTCGGTAGTCCGTTGCGTTAATCACTACACCACGGCGACTGGTTTCTTTTAGCATTCGTCTCTTTCTCAATCTCTTGTTTACCATCGTTGTCAAGTCAGAGGTCTTTATCATAGTGCAGACCTTGTGTCTATAAAATGGACAACACGCACTTGTCATTAATGTCCTTTGACTGTTATCACGTGCCTGATTTTTTTTTATCTACAGCCTAGAGCAATATGTCATTAGGAATAAATGTGCATGCGTCCTGCATTGATAATGATACAGGTTTATCATCGAACAACTAATTGATAGACACACATCATTACAGTGTAGAGAGATGAGCCAACTAATTGATAGACACACATCATTACAGTGTAGTGAGATGAGCCAACTAACCCACTAGGTATATCGGTGACACAGTTTTCAGCTTGTCAGAAAACGTTCGACGTTACAATAAAACGAAGCTCATCATGACTGAAGCGTAATACGTCTTTGATATGTTGGTACCATTGCTTATGTTGTACACACATTAATGTTATTTTAACTATTATTGTTCCCTTTGTCTTATCTGATTTTTGATAAAAATCGCAAATTTAGAATCTGCGCAAAAGTTCCAGTTTCAATTTCTCAAGATTACGTCTCCGCGCTCGGAATGAATTCCATATGCACTAACGTCACAGGTGCCACGTGTATGGTGATCACGAAACAAGCCTTAAGCCTGCACATAAACCCATGAGCTGGCCACGTCCTGAGGCCCTACCTAGACTATGTTTTACCCAGTCTATGTTTCATACTGGTATTTTATCAACCTTTCACTGGAATAGTCTTAGTTACATGTATGTGACATGTGTATATGTGTATCTTACCTTCATAAAAAGGAACATATATATATATATATATATATATATATATATATATATATGTATATGTATATATATATATATATATATATATATATATAAAGTAAATAAACAAAAAATTAAAGGTGTGAATCACAACACATCTAGCTATTCTGTATAAACTCGTCTCAATGGACAGAACCACCACCACTACTCCCTCATCCCAGTCAATGCGCAAAAATAGAGTTGAACCATTCATTGCATGATATCTCATCGTTTTGGTTGTCATCTTTTCGAATAGATATTTGTAATAAATGATGAAAACAGCACCATTTGTAACAAGCCGTTCCTGCTATCCATAGTACAGTCCTTCAAACTGTTGTGTACAGTGTTTTTATTGAAGCGTTCAGATCCAGTTGTTTCCATTTAGCAAATGTATTGGGGAACGAACAATGAAACGAATGGGTATGACTGGAGGAATTGGGGAATGTGAAACCTTTACAATCTGGCACGTGTGGCAGACACTACCATGCAGTATGTCTCTTCTTCCTGATGTTCCAGCATCCTCTTGCTTTTAAGCAGATTAAACAGTCCACAGACTTGGAAAGAGAGAGAGAGAGAAAAGAGAGAGAAAGGAGAAAGAGAGAGAAAGAGAGAGAAAGAAAGAGAGAGAAAGTGAGAGAAGTGAGAGAGAGAGAGAGAGAGAGAAGAGAGACAGAGATGAACAGAGAGAAAGTGAGAAGAGAGAGTGAGAGAGAGAGAGGAGAAGAGAGAGAGAGAAGAGAGAGACGAACAGAGAGAAAGATGAGAGAAGTAGAGAGTGAGAGGTAAGAGAGAGACAGAGACAGAGAGAGAGAGAGACAGAGAGATCAAAATACACAATTGAGATAATCTATTAACAAGAACAACAAAATGGCAATTTATACAAACAATATTTACGTTTTAGCATAACTTTGCATTTCAAACACTTTGTGCAGATATGTAGCAAGGTGTTTTACAGTGGATGGTTTTTTTTATGACATTCATAAGGTTCGCTTCAATAAACAAGGATTTGCATAGTATTTGGTGATGGGATATAAGATAACAAGATAAGATAACAAGATTTTATTTCAGCCCAGTGCACAGACACAAGGAAAATGTTTTGGCTATGCATACAATCCCACTATCGCCTCACAACAATTACAATATTCAACATCATAAAAGACAAATTCGTCGGTCATCCACGGAATCGAAGAAACACACGCACACAACACACACACACTCTCACGCCAAGGCGCCCAAATCCGAGTCACCTTAGCTGGCCACTAATTGTTGGTTCTGCCCTGCCAGCTAATTAAAAGCGCGCATCTGTCCTTCTCCTTCCACTCTCCACACCACCCTCACCCATCCTGTGGCGAGCCCCAGGCACACATTGAAGTATAGGCTTACAGATTGACCTAGATTCGATAGGCCTACTCTGTGCCAGTATCAGTCACTTCCTACACTCAGTCCCTCCCGAAAGATCGCAGCAGTTACATATTATTGAAGGTAATAAATTATTTCTATCTGATATCACTCAGCACTGGACAGGCAAATAAAGAGGAATTATCTTCCTGTGTTTCTTCCCGTGTGCATGAAAAATAAGACCAGAGCACCATGCAAACTGTCAAACAATCTGTAATAGTCACACCTGCTACATTCTGAACATGACATATTCCATTCCTGCCATTGACACTCAATCAGACTGTAGCCAAAGACATGAATAAAATCCTTCCCATCCCAACATTCTGGTTCAGCCACACATAACCAAGTCCATACACAAATAACTTACTTCGTTCATTCGTAACCCAGCTTGTTTTTTACCTTTCAACCTCATGTGCCCTGCCTAATGGCGTTGTCGATCATGGCCCTCCATACAAATCTATCCCTTGTCGCTGCAAGTACATGTACATTTCCCACCCTCCCCATCTTCAGCCACCATCCAATATTTTCTCCCTGGGTCTACCTGGTGCTTTCTTTCCTTCCAGCTTTCCTGATGTGAAAAAGTGCTCTACCTTCTTTTTCCTCATAACAACGTTCTTTTCCTAATCTGTATTAATGGTATTCTTGGTTTACCTTTAGCATCGAACTTCAAACCACATTCTACATGTATACGTTTTACAGGACAGTCTGTGTGGTTCCATTTAAGTCAGTTTAAAGCAGTATCTGATACAACTGACAGTGGGTCAACAGATGCGCCGACCTGCCAATGCCTAACATTCCCTTCGTGAGTATAATTATGCATGTTATCAAATATGCAGGTTAAAGACCCTTTATATCATGCCTGTGGTTCTCTCAGTGGACACAGACGTTGTACCAACATAGTGAAGCGAGGTCAGCTCGTCTGTCAGCTTGAATTCTCCATGCTCCATCATCGTCATCGTCATCGTCATCATCATCATCATCATCATCATCATCATCATCATCATCATCATCATCATCATCATCATCATCATCATCATCATCATGTACCTCCAGAATCGGTCTTGTACCCCACATGAAGATCCACACCAGACGCTAGAAGGATCAGTATGTCCACCCATCCATTAGATCAATGGGAGACTCCATCATTCTAAACTATCACTGAGACAAGATAAAGATTATCGACTGGTAAGTATTGCTGTGTATACATGTAGTTATGTGGGGGATTGTTATTGTTATTGTTGTTTAAAGCCCAGCCGACTGCGTGGAGCCATATCAGGGATATAACCGCTACAAAACATACAAAACAGAAAAAAAAAAGAGAAAAAAGAAAATTAAGTACACATATCAATGCATTCGCGCATAAAATCTTTGGACATGCCCCTGACGTTGACCACTCCGTCCAATTTAAAAAAAAAACTGAAAACAAATTTAAACAGAACTAAAGACACTAAAACGTATACAGATCGGCCTAAATTACCTAAAATTGCTTCCGCAAATCTCATCTCCCTACAGCCAAAAATGCACTTATATTATGTACCCAGTTATCAATCCTAGGAAAAAGTATGTAAGACTTTATCGAACACATACAGGTGAATGGACCACAAGGCAGAAAATGATGGGAAGAAATGACAGAAAGCAAAGGAACAAGGCAGGAAAGAAGAGAGTGACAGAAAAGAGGACATTTCTAGCACAGAATTTCCAGAAAATGTGGATACTATTTATGCTGAAAGAGAAACGGCATCCCCACGGGGGCTCATGTGGGGGACAGTGTATTCCATTTTGTGTATTTTTGACCCAGATGGTAGATGTTTCACACGTAATTATCTTAGGGACAGTTCAGATGTTTCACACGTAATTATCTTAGGGACAGTTCAGATGTTTCACATGTAATTATCTTAGGGACAGTTCAGATGTTTCACACGTAATTATCTTAGGGACAGTTCAGATGTTTCACATGTAATTATATAGGACAGTTCAGATATTTCACATGTAATTATCTTAGGGACAGTTCAGATGTTTCACACGTAATTATCTTAGGGACAGTTCAGATGTTTCACATGTAATTATCTTAGGGACAGTGCATATGTTTCACATGTAATTATCTTAGGACAGTTCAGATGTTTCACATGTAATTATCTTAGGGACAGTGCAGATGTTTCACATATAATTATCTTAGGGACAGTGCAGATGTTTCACATGTAATTATCTTAGGGACAGTGCAGATGTTTCACATGTAATTATCTTAGGGACAGTGCAGATGTTTCACATGTAATTATCTTAGGGACAGTGTTTTCCATTTTGTGTATTTTTGATCCAGATGGGAAATATTTCACATGTAGTTAGATGGGGGATAATCTGCTCCTCTCTGTGTATTTCTGACCCAGAAGGGAGATGTTTCACGTGTACTTATGTAGGGAACAATGTGCACCTCTTTATGTCTTTTGGATCCTGATTGGAGATCTTTCATATTTAGTTATCTTAGAGACAGTCTGCTTATCTTTGTATATGTGTGACCCAGATGGGATATCGTTTAGATGTAGTATCTTAGAGCGACAGTCTGCTAATCTTTGTGTATGTGTGACCCAGATGAGAGATCTTTCACATGTAGTTATGTGGGGGACAGTGTATTCCTCTCTGTGTATTTTTGACCCAGAAAGATCTTTCACTTGTAGTTATGTGGGGGGGGCAGTGTACTCCTCTTTGTATATGCTTAACTCACATGCGAGATCTTTCAGAAGTAGTTATTATAGGACATGTGCTCCTTTTTGTATGTTTTGACCCATATGGGAGATGATTCATAGGTGTCCTGCCTCATGGCGTTGGCGATCATGGCCCTCCATATGTATCTATCCCTTGTTGCCGCAA
>JAPXFY010000030.1:40045269-40047769 GCA_030674185.1 Monoplex corrugatus | reverse complement strand
GGGACAACCACTGGTGCATATTGGCTAAATAGGGGACAACCACTGGTGCATATTGGCTAAATAGGGGACAACCATTGGTGCATATTGGCTAAATAGGGGACAACCACTGGTGCATATTGGCTAAATAGGGGACATTTACTGGTGCATATTGGCTAAATATGGGACAACTGCTGTTGCATATTGGCTAAATAGGGGACAACCACTGGTGCATATTGGCTAAATAGGGGACAACCACTGGTGCATATTGGCTAAATAGGGGACAACCACTGGTGCATATTGGCTAAATAGGGTACAGTTACTGGTGCATATTGGCTGAATAGGGGACAACCACTGGTGCATATTGGCTAAATAGGGGACAACCGCTGGTGCACATTGGCTAAATAGGGGACAACCACTGGTGCATATTGGCTAAATAGGGGACAACCACTGGTGCATATTGGCTAAATAGGGGACAACCACTGGTGCATATTGGCTAAATAGGGGACAACCACTGGTGCATATTGGCTAAATAGGGGACAGTTACTGGTGCATATTGGCTAAATATGGGACAACCACTGGTGCATATTGGCTAAATAGGGGACAACCACTGGTGCATATTGGCTAAATAGGGGACATCCACTGGCGCATATTGCTAAATAGGGGACAACCACTGGTGCATATTGGCTAAATAGGGGTCAACCACTGGTGCATATTGGCTAAATAGGGGACAACCACTGGTGCATATTGGCTAAATAGGAGACAACCACTGGTGCATATTTGCTAAATAGGGGACAACCGCTGTTGAACAGTGGCTAAATAGGGGACAACCACTGGTGCATATTGGCTAAATAGGGGACAACCACTGGTGCATATTGGTTAAATAGGGGACAACCACTGGTGCATATTGGCTAAATAGGGGACAACCGCTGTTGAACAGTGGCTAAATAGGGGACAACCACTGGTGCATATTGGCTAAATAGGGGACAACCACTGTTGAACAGTGGCTAAATAGGGACAACCACTGTTGAACAGTGGCTAAATAGGGGACAACCACTGTTGAACAGTGGCTAAGTAGGGGACAACCACTGTTGAACAGTGGCTAAATAGGGGACAACCACTGGTGCATATTGGCTAAATAGGGGACAACCACTGGTGCATATTGGCTAAATAGAGGACAACCGCTGTTGAACAGTGGCTAAATAGGGGACAACCACTGGTGCATATTGGCTAAATAGGGGACAACCACTGGTGCATATTGGCTAAATAGGGAACAACCGCTGTTGAACAGTGGCTAAATAGGGGACAACCACTGGTGCATATTGGCTAAATAGGGGACAACCGCTGTTGAACAGTGGCTAAATAGGGGACAACCACTGGTGCATATTGGCTAAATAGGTGACAACCGCTGTTGAACAGTGGCTAAATAGGGGACAACCACTGGTGCATATTGGCTAAATAGGGGACAACCGCTGTTGAACAGTGGCTAAATAGGGGACAACCACTGGTGCATATTGGCTAAATAGGGGACAACCGCTGTTGAACAGTGGCTAAATAGGGGACAACCACTGGTGCATATTGGCTAAATAGGGGACAACCGCTGTTGAACAGTGGCTAAATAGGGAACAACCACTGGTGCATATTGGCTAAATAGGGGACAACCGCTGTTGAACAGTGGCTAAATAGGGAACAACCACTGGTGCATAATGGCTAAATAGGGGACAACCACTGTTGAACAGTGGCTAAATAGGGGACAACCACTGGTGCATATTGGCTAAATAGGGGACAACCGCTGTTGAACAGTGGCTAAATAGGGGACAACCACTGGTGCATATTGGCTAAATAGGGGACAACCACTGGTGCATATTGGCTAAATAGGGGACAACCACTGGTGCATATTGGCTAAATAGGGGACAACCACTGGTGCATATTGGCTAAATAGGGGACAACCACTGGTGCATATTGGCTAAATAGGGGACAACCACTGGTGCATATTGGCTAAATAGGGGACAACCACTGGTGCATATTGGCTAAATAGGGGACAGTTGCTGGTGCATATTGGCTAAATAGGGGACAACCACTGGTGCATATTGGCTAAATAGGGGACAGTTTCTGGTGCACAGTGTATTTCTGGGTTCTTGAGACACTGCAAACAACGAATCGTTAATTGTGATGTGTGAAAGACTGGAATCACCATATAAGTAATAGCCACATATTTGAACAGTATACGACATTCCAGATAAGTGTTACAATCGCACCATACACAGAAACGAATATAAATATTTATCACAAGTGTTTTAAGTTCGTATTTGATGCTTCTCATGTTGCCCGCCATCGGTTTTGGTATGGCATCATCATCATCATCATCATCATCATCATCATCATCATCATCATCATCATCATCATCATCATCATCATCATCATCATCATCATCAGGTGCCCTGCCGCATGGCGTTGGCGATCATGGACTTCCATCTGTCTCTATCTCCTGTTGCCCCAAGCATCTCCTCCACCCTCCTCGTCT
>JAPXFY010000030.1:40032769-40035269 GCA_030674185.1 Monoplex corrugatus | reverse complement strand
TGTTTGAACTGTTTTCGTCATATAAAGTTTCAGTGTTAGTTTTACTCAAGTCAGCGTGTTCACCCTCGGGATGAAAACAAACCAAAAGATTCATGTACACCCCCCCCCACTCCCACACAGATGGCATGTGATGGAGAAAGAACATGGAAACAGATCGAACTATCGATCTACCCCAACCCCTAACCCCCACCCTCACGTATTGCTCCCCCTCCACCCATCGTCAAAAACACAGACTTTGACAGTAAATGTCCAAATTGCGGGGCGTGGTGGTAGAGTGAATAAGACGCTGGAGTTGCTGTTTGAAAGGCTGGGGTTCGATCCTGCCTACGTACACTCGTGCTTCTCACTGCTGGGTGGAATGTAGACATTTTCTTTGTTGTTGTTGTGATCTTTCAGGTCAGTCTGTGTGTAGACCTGTTAGAGCCTGGGTGCTCTTTGTGTGTATAAGCACGTTAACATCAAGTACGCACGTTAAAGATCATTAGGTCACGTCAGACCTCGATTTTTCTCCTCACTTTGACCGGAAAATCAAACTGAACGTCTAGTCCTTCGGAAGGGGGAAAAACAAACAAACAAAGAACAAACAAACAGACAGACAGACAGACAGACACAGAAAGAAACAAACAGACAAAATTATACAGTTGGACCCGTGTGCCTTTTGGTTGCGCACGCTGAAGATCCCAGGGCAGTTAAAAATCGTGGAGAGTAGGGTATTGCCCGGTTGTCGTGGTATAAAACATTGGAGAGATAGGTTGATTTCCCAGATACCATCCCTTGAAGACCAATTAGCCTTCTTACCTTTCTAAAGTGTTGATAAAAAAAAATTAACAAACAATGTGAATATGGATTTGAATCTAGGCTGCGGGGATGGGCGCCGCCCTCGTGGTGCCGGCCCCGGAAAAAGTTAAGGTCTCTGTCATCTCACTCCCCTACGACCCCAGGGTTAAAGAACTATCTAGGTAGGACATCAGGATCTGGCCGGCTCTTGGGTTTATATGCAGGCTTAAGGCTTGTGCCATGATTATTCTGAATCTTTTTCATTACATAGCAACTGTGATCTTAGTGTATATGGAATTCATTCCGAGCGCAGACACGTCATCTTGAGAAACTGAAACTGAAACTGAAACTGAAACTGTCGGGTGGCTTACACAAACATGAATGCACCAAGGATGTGCGACAACCAAAGATGAGGTATGCAGATTGTACAGCAAAATACCGTCTGCTTATTATGGGACAAACGTTATCCGTACATCATCATCATCATCATCATCATCATCATCATCATCATCATCATCATCATCATCATCAGGTGCCCTGCCGCATGGCATTGGCGATCATGGACTTCCATCTGTCTCTATCTCTCGTTGACCCTAGCATCTCCCCCACTCTCCTCGTCCCCAGCCACTCTGCAAGTCCGTCCAGCATTTTCTCCCTGGGTCTACCCGGTGTTCTCTTTCCCTCCAGCTTTCCCGTTGCGACCAGGTGCTCCAAATCCCCCTTTCTCATAAAATGCCTATAAATGTTGCCTGTCTTTTCCTAATCTTCCTTATGAGTGATCTACTTGTGTCTGCCTCCATCAAGACTGTCTCGTTTGTTTTCTTTGCTGTCCATACATCCGAAAAAAATCGAAATGCACCCCCCCCCCCCCACCAAAAAAAAAAACACACACAAAAAAAAACACACCAAAATCCATACTGGAAACACAGCAATTTTATCATTGCCAGTCTGCAGATACCCACAATGCAGTCATGACTGCAAACGTGTGTTATGCCTACCCCTTCATTCTACCTCAAAACTGAAAGACATTCACAGCTCTTGCAACCTTTCAAAAGCAATCTAGATATCCATTTTTTACCAAAATAACATACCTTATATATATACACACATATGTATATATATATATATATATATATATATACAGACATACATATATCTTATTAAGTTTTCTACCTGTCTCACTTCCTTTTACACAACATCATAGGCTTTCTTCTTCTTCTTCTTTGCATTCTTCTTCTTCGCATTCTTCTTCTTCTTCGCATTCTTCTTCTTCTTCTTCGCATTCTTCTTCTTCTTCTTCGCATTCTTCTTCTTCTTCTTCTTCTTCTTCTTCTTCTTCGCATTCTTCTTCTTCGCATTTTTCTTCTTCTTCTTCTTCGCATTTTTCTTCTTCTTCTTCTTCTCCTTCTTCTCCTTCTTCTCCTTCTTTCTCCTTCTTCTTCTTCTTCTTCTTCTTCTTCTTCTTCTTCTTCTTCTTCTTCTTCTTCTTCTTCTTCTTCTTCGCATTCTTCTTCTTCTTCTTCGCATTCTTCTTCTTCTTCTTCTTCTTCTTCTCTTCTTCTTCTTCTTCTTCTTCTTCTTCTTCTTCTTCTTCTTCTTCTTTCTTCTTCTTCTTCTTCTTCTCTCTTCGCATTCTTCTTCTTCTTCTTCTTCGCATTCTTCTTCGCATTCTCTTCTTCTTCTTCTTCGCATTCTTCTTCTTCTTCTTCTCATTCTTCTTTTC
>JAPXFY010000030.1:40012769-40020269 GCA_030674185.1 Monoplex corrugatus | reverse complement strand
AACCAACCAACCAACCAACTCTTTCTGAACCAAAGAAACCGCTAGCAACCAAGCAAATAAAAACCAGAAACAGACTAAAATAGAATGAGAACACGCAGTTGACACACAGAACAAAACCAGCGCAAATTGTTGGCCACAAGCCTTTGCCAAACGTAAACAAAAGATCACAAACAAACAAATAAATAAAGACAACTTGGGGACAAAAATAGCAGCAACGGAAATTCCCTTTTTCCTTTCGTTTAGCTGGAGGAAATGAGTGATATGAATACCAGTCCGACCATCTCATAATATCAGGTTTGTATTTTTGTTATTATTACTGTAACAAAATCTTTTACTGGTAATACAAGCAACATTGACGGTTTGTAGCTTTATCTCAAGAGTGTTGTGGAACCGGAAATAAACAAAACCGTATCAGAACGCGTCTTTTGATATAACAATACAAGACAAGACAAGGCAAGGCGAGACAAGACAAGTCAAGGCGAGACAAGACAGGATAGGATAGGATGGGATAGGATGGGATAGGATGGGACAGGATAGGACAGGATAGGACAGGATAGGACAGGATAGGATAGGACAGGATAGGATAGGATGGGATAGGATAGGATGCGATAGGATAGGATATGACAGGATAGGACAGGACAGGATAGGATAGGATAGGATGGGATAGGATAGGATAGGATAGGATGGGATATGATAGGATAGGATATGATGGATAGGATAGGATAGGATAGGATGGGATAGGATGGGATATGACAGGATAGGATAGGAAATGATGGGATAGGATGTGATAGGATGGGATATGACAGGATATGATATGATATGATGGGATAGGATAGGATAGGATAGGATAGGATGAGATAGGATAGGATAGGATAGGATAGGATAGGATAGGATAGGATGGAATGGGATAGGATAGGATAGGATAGGATAGGATAGGATGGGATAGGATGGGATAGAATAGGATAGGATAGGACAAGGCAAGACAAGACAAGACAAGATGAGACAGGATATGATAGGATAGGATAGGATGGGATGGGATGGGATAGGATGGGATAAGATAGGATAGGGTATGATAGGATGGGATAGGATAGGATAGGGTATGATAGGATGGGGTGGGATAGGATAGGATAGGGTAGGATAGGATAGGATAGGATAGGATAGGATAGGATAGGATAGGATAGGGTGGGATAGGACAGGACAGGATAGGATAGGACAGGACAGGACAGGATAGGATAGGATAGGATAGGATGGGATAGGATGGGATAGGATAGGATAGGATAGGGTAGGACAAGGCAAGGCAAGGCAAGGCAAGACAAGACAAGACAAGACAAGACACGACACGAATAGGATATGACAGGACAGGGAGAGACAAGAGAAGACAATAATTGGATAGGGTAGGATAGGATAGGATAGGATAGGATAGGATAGGATAGGATAGGATAGGATAGGACAGGACAGGACAGGACAGGACAGGACAGGACAGGATAGGACAGGACAGGACAGGACAGGACAAGACAAGACAAGTCAAGACAAGTCAAGATAAGATAAGATAGGATAGGATAGGATAGGATAAGATAGGATAGGATAGGATAGGATAAGATAGGATAGGGCAAGGCAAGACAAGACGACTAGACAAAACAACTCAAGACAGGACAGGATAGGATAGAATAGGATAGGACAAGGCAAGACAAGACAAGACAAGGCCAGGATATGACAGGACAAGATAAGACAAGAAAGGATAGGACAGGATTGGACAGAACAGGACAAGACAGGACAAGACGGAACAAGACAGGACAGGGCGGACAAGACAAAACAAGCCTTAACAAGACAAGACAACAAAGACAAGACAAAACAGATAACATTAGACAAGACAGGGCAAGACAAGACAAGACAAGACAGGACAAGAAAGGACAAGACAGGGCAAGACAGGATAGAAAGGACAGGATAAAACAATAACGGACAGGACAAGATAAGATAAGACAAGATAAGACAAAACAAGACAAGACAGGCGTTTTCATCTTGACGTTTTCGTCTTCTGGCTGTAATTCAGATCTTCTGAGCTTGTCATGGAAGCTTAGTGCTGGGTTTTTCAGTTATATGTCGTGCATTGATTTCTTGTTGTTGTTTTTCACCGCTTCTTGTCTTGTCTTGTCTTGTCTTGTCTTGTCTTGTCTTGTCTTGTCTTGTCTTGTCTTGGGCTATCCTGTCCTGTCTTGCCTGGTCTTGTCTTGTCCTGTCCTGACCTGTCTTGTCTTGTCCTGTCCTGACCTGTCTTGTCTTGTCCTGTTTTGTCCTGTCCTCTCTTGTCCTGTCCTGACCTGTCTTGTCTTGTCTGGTTCTGTCCTGTCCTCTCTTGTCCTGTCCTGACCTGTTTTATCTTGTCCTGCCTTGCCTTCCTGGGCTTGTTTTCTCTTGCCATGTCCTGTCTTGTCTTGTCCTATCATGTCTTGCCTTGTCTTGTTTTGCCTAGCCTTACCACGCCTTTTATTGTATTGCCTTGCCTTGCCTTGCCTTGCCTTGCCTTGCCTTACCTTGCCTTGCCTTGCCTTGTCTTGCTTTTCCTTGCCTTGCCTTGTCTTGTCTTGCCTTGCCTTGCCTTGCCTTGCCTTACCTTGCCTTGCCTTGTCTTGCCTTGCCTTGTCTTGTCTTGCCTTGCCTTGCCTTGTCTTGTCTTGTCTTGCCTTGTCTTGCCTTGCCTTGCCTTGCCTTGCCTTGCCTTGCCTTGCCTTGCCTTGTCTTGTCTTGTCTTATCTTCTCTAGTTATGTCAAATACACATTCTGGTTCATTTATGTTTATATTTTGGTTCCTTCTGTGTGAACAATGGCAGTCACGTTGATCTAAATCCTATGGCGTAGCGGTGAACGCTCGCATCTAAGGTGCAAGAGGTGGTAGGTTTGATTCCTGGCCAGACAGACATTTTTTTTGGTCCCCCACCCGCTACCCGTCCACCAGACCTTGAGTAGCAGTCGGGGTGCTAGCCTTTCGGATGAGCTTCCCCCGTTTCTTCGTTAGTCACATTATCTTCTTTCTTCTTTCAATTCTTAATTGACGACATACTTTTTTTTATGCCCAGCTGTTCCCCATGTGGATGCCGGGGGCTCTTTCAGTATAAATAGTATCCCCGCCTCCTGGAAATTCTGTACTGGGATTTTCCTGTTTTCTGTCACTGCCTTTGTTTCTACTCTATTCCATGTCATTTCTTCCTATCATTTTCTGCCTTGCTGGTCTATTCACCTGTATGTGTTCGATGAAGTCTTATGTACTTTCTCTTAGGATTGATAATTGGGTACATGTATTAAGTGCATTTTTGGCTCCAGGGAAGTGAGATATGCAGAAGTAATTTCAGGTAATTTAGACCCGTTCTTAGACATGTTTTAGTGTCCTTAGTTATGTTTAATTTGTGTTGAGGCATGTTTTTTTTTAATCCATTGTGCGATAAATTGGACGAAGTCAACGCGTCTCTTTAGTTTATGTGCTCAAATGCATTGATATGTGTACTTAATTTTCATTTTCATTTTTTTTCTTGTTAAAGTACTGTATGTACATTACATTTTTGTAGGGATCATTGCACTCAGGGAGGTCAGCTTTATGCTCACCTTTTCTTCGTCCCATTTTCTACGCCACTTTTAAATTAATGGCCACAGAAACTGGAACAGATTTTACAATGCGATGATGATGATGTCGATGTGGATGATAATCATGAAGCTATGGAGTTCCATCTAGGATTGAGACTGCGTGACAGGGCTGTACTCTAAGCTTACTAATCATAATATATCCTGGCCTCAACCAGGCCCGAGAGATTCAGACACCTGCGGCGTTAGTCAGAAGATTTGAGCAACGCCCTCAGTGACGCATCCGTGAAGTGGATGAGACTCGACTGTGTGGTCCCAGTCTTCCCAATGAGACCGTAGCACGCCCAGCTCTGGGTATGAGCCGGTTAGAGCCGAAAAATCTCACAATGATTTTTGAAGGTACTGATGGGGATTCGAACCTACAACCTTCCAGTTGGTAGTTCGTTGCGTTAACCACTGCACCACGGCGTCTGGTGTATGTGAATCAAAATGGTTATAGCTCTGATATGGCTGTACGCAATGGGCTGGGCTTTAACCCTTTGATTCCCATACCCTGTCTACCAACTGCAAAAACTTAACCCTTTTGCAGGAAGCTGGTGGAAAGGGTGAGGGAATCAAAGGGTTAAGTTTTTGCTTTGTTGGCATGGTTGGCAATACAGGAAGCTGGTGGACAGGGTCTGAGAGTCAAAGGGTTAAGCAACGATAAGAATGAATGAGTATGCCCAGCAAAGAGTACCCCCATTTACAGAGCCACCCCTCCATCCTACTCCCCTCCCATCCTCCTCCTCCCATCCTACTCCCCTCCCATCCTACTCCCCTCCCATCCTATTCCCCTCCCATCCTCCCCTCCCATCCTCCCCTCCCATCCCACTCCCCTCCCATCCTACTCCCCTCCCATCATCCCCCTCCAATCCTACTCCCCTCCCATCCTCCTCCCATCCTATCCTCCCCCTCCCATCCTCCCCCTCCCATCCTCCCCCTCCCATCCTACTCCCTCCCATCCTACTCCCCTCCCATCCTCCCCCTCCCATCCTACTCCCCTCCCATCCTACTCCCCTCCCATCTTACTCCCCTCCCATCCTACTCCCCTCCCATCCTACTCCCCTCCCATCCTCCCCCTCCCATCTTACTCCCCTCCCATCATACTCCCCTCCCATACTACTCCCCTCCCATCTTACTCCCCTCCTATCATACTCCCCTCCCATCATACTCCCCTCCCATCTTACTCCCCTCCCATCCTACTCCCCTCCCATCCTCCCCTCCCATCCTCCCCTCCCATCCTACTCCCCTCCCATCCTACTCCCCTCCCATCCTACTCCTCTCCCATCCTACTCCTCTCCCATCCTCCCCCTCCCATCATCCTCCCCCCTCCCATCCTACTCCTCTCCCATCATCCTACTCCCCTACCATCCTACTCCCCTCCCATCCTCCCCCTCCCATCATCCTACTCCCCTCCCATCATCTCCCCTCCCATCCTACTCCTCTCCCATCCTCCCCCTCCCATCATCCTCCCCTCCCATCCTACTCCCCTCCCATTATCCTCCCCTCCCATCATCCTCCCCTCCCATCCTACTCCCCTCCCATCATCCTCCCCCTCCCATCCTACTCCTCTCCCATCATCCTCCCCTCCCATCCTACTCCTCTCCCATCCTCCCCCTCCCATCACCTACTCCCCTCCCATCATCCTCCCCTCCCATCCTCCCCCTCCCATCCTCCCCCTCCCATCCTCCCCCTCCCTCCCATCCTCCCCCTCCCATCCTACTCCCTCCCATCCTCCCCCTCCCCATCATCCTACTCCCCTCCCATCATCCTCCCCTCCCATCCTCCCCCTCCCATCCTACTCCCCTCCCATCCTACTCCCCTCCCCATCCTACTCCCCTCCCATCCTACTCCCCTCCCATCCTACTCCCCTCCCATCCTCCCCCTCTCATCCTACTCCCCTCCCATCCTACTCCCCTCCCATCCTACTCCCCTCCCATCCTCCCCCTCTCATCCTACTCCCCTCCCATCCTACTCCCCTCCCATCCTCCCCCTCCACATCCTACTCCCCTCCCATCCTACTCCCCTCCCATCCTACTCCCCTCCCATCCTACTCCCCTCCCATCCTACTCCCCTCCCATCCTACTCCCCTCCCATCCTACTCCCCTCCCATCCTCCCCCTCCCGATGTGTATAACATCCATCCTAATGCAATCCGTTAGAATTATTAGTGAGGCCTATTGATTGGCTGGTCATCACGGTTGTGTGTGAAAGAAAAGGAGGAGGGAGAGATAGAAAAGGAAGGGGAGAGGGCAGAGAGAGAGAGAGAGAGAGACAGACAGACAGACAGACAGACAGAGAGAGAGAGACAGACAGACAGAGAGACAGACAGACAGACAGACTGACACAGAGGGAGAGAGAGAGAGAGAGAGAGAGAGAGAGAGAGAGAGAGAGAGAGAGAGAGAGAGAGAGAGAGAGAGAGAGATAGGTGATTTAGATTTTAAAGTGACAGTATGTTTATACACACAAACAGACACACACATATATATCTGCTCTCAGATACATACATATACAGGGAGGGTGCAAAAGTAGGTATACAGTAAGTATCACATCATTACTATAATGCTTAACTCCGCTCTCGATTAGAGGAGTGTGTGAATACCGACGGCAAGCAGTTTGAGTATCTGAGGGATTAAGGCTGTGCTTGTTATTACATGTATATGCAACATTCATTTGTTTGTATAATAAATGCAATGAGTATTGTACGTGTTTTTTTTTTTTCATAAATGTATACCTACTTTTGCACCCCCCTGTATATGGGCAATCAAATCTTGTTTCCTCTCACGGGCCCAGCAGATAGGCTAGACAAAAGTATGATAAAAGCATCTGGCTTGCTAGTTAAAGTAGGAATTGTGGAGTTATTATACCTAAATATACATAATGGAAAATGTGGTGGTACATTTTAAGTGTTTATGGAGCGGTGGTCTTTGAACAGATATTATTACACTAATCCCTAATACTGTTGTGAAATCAGATAACTCTAACAGTGGTAGACAGCAGAATGTTCGAAAAAACATTGATCTTTCCTCGTAGTTACACTCATCTCTAATGTTGTTGTAAAAGCAGATTTAATCTCAACCAGTGCTAAACAGAAGAATATCCAAACCTATGCAATCCATTCTAATCCTTCCAAACCCAACTCAGTCTGATGATTTATAATTGATTAGGATTCATATGTCTCACACTGAACGGAGCAGCAGGGAAGTTTCAGTCTTTTTTTCTCTTAATTTTTGTATCTGGTGTTTGTTTGTTTGTGATCTTACGCTTGACAAAGGCCAGTTGACCGAAAATTTGCGCCTGTCTTGTCTGGTTGTATTAAATACGCGTTCTTATTCTTTTCTCATCATAGTGTGTGTGTGTGTGTGTGTGTGTGTGTGTGTGTGTGTGGTGTGTGTGTGTGTGTGTGTGTGTGTGTGTGTGTGTGTGTGTGTGTGTGTGTGTGTGTGTGTGTGTGTGTGTGTGTTCTGGTTCATTAGGATCCTAAGACTCCCATTAAATTCGATCGAACAGAATCCAGGAAAAGGAAATCCAATCCAAAGCAATCCACTCCAACGAATTTTTTTATTCAATCCAATGCAATCCAGTGTGAATGCATCAATCCATTTCAATCCAACACATTGCATTTCGGTCCCATCTGGCGCAGCTCTATTCCAGTTGTGGCTGGTTCATGTGAGACTACGGTGTCGTGGAAAGCAAGACCAGTTTTTGTCGGAATGTCGGCCTGCCTGCCTGCCGGTCTGTTTGTCTGTCTGTCTGTCTGTCTGTCTGTCTGTTTCTCTCTCTCTCTCTCTTTATGTGGCTCTCTCTCTCTCTCTTTTCTTTCTCTCTCTCTCTCTCTCTGGCTCTCTCTCTCTCTCTCTCTCTCTCTCTCTCTCTCTCTCTCTCTCTC
>JAPXFY010000030.1:40000269-40002769 GCA_030674185.1 Monoplex corrugatus | reverse complement strand
AACTTACCTAGGTGTCCGATAATGATAGAAACATGTAACACATTTCCTTCAGACATGGACAAAGCAGAAACCTTTGTGGACTTATTTGCTAAAAACTGTAAAGTTGAAGGTTTATCTCCAGACTGCAAACATCACAGAGAAATGGAAGATAACAACTCAATCTACACTGATCCAATATCTCAGAATGATCTCTGGTTTAATTCTCCAATCACCTTAGAAGAGTTAAAAAACACAATACTGTTTCTACACAACAAAACGAGTTCGGTAGGTATTGATGCAGTTTCGACTGAAATGATTAAACATCTCCCTGAAAACTATCTTATTTTCCTACACAAAATTTTGCAGAAATGCTGGGTTAGCGGAACTGTACCACAAATCTGGCAAAAGTCTATAGTTATACCGATATTAAAAGCAGGAAAATCGAAAACTGATAAAAACAGTTACAGACCCATTGCATTGACGTCCCACACGAGCAAACTAATGGAAAGATTGATCTTAAACAGACTTTTACACTACTGTGATAAAAATAATGTTATTCCGGTAAACCAGGCGGGTTTTAGAAAAGGGAGATCCGCAGTTGAACACCTGGTTAAACTTACGACTCAGATCAAACAACAGTTTGCCCGCAGAAAAAGTGTTTTAGCTACTTTCTTTGATGTAAAAAAAGCTTACGATCAAGTTTGGCATAAACGTTTATTGTTCAAGCTAAAATCTGTTGGTTTATCTGGCAATATGTACAATTACATTAAATCTTTTTTAGCTAATAGAACAATACAGGCTAGAGTGGGAGCTAGTTATTCTACTTCACGGCACCTCGACATGGGGATTCCACAAGGTTCAGTGATAGCACCTATTTTATTTAATATCCTTATACAGGATCTTCCTAAAGCTTTTTCAAATCGTGTTGTTTTAGTACAGTATGCTGATGATATATGCACTTGGATGAATATCACTTTAAAAAAGACAACTCCACAGAGAACACGAAATTACATCAGGAAATTGTATCAAATTGATCTTGATAATCTTGGAAACTATATGTTAGAAAATGGTCTGTCGTTGTCAGCAGAAAAGACTAACATGATGCTGTTTGATCCTGGTGGTAACTCAAATAACTTGCCTACTTTCAAATTGCTTGGTGAAGTGTTAAATTACAAACAGGTCGTAAAATTTCTGGGAGTTTACATCACTTCGAAATTAAGCTGGAATGTTCATTTTGATTATATTTTAACAAAAGCACGAAAAACCTTAAATTTTCTAAAGATAATAAGCAAATTACCCTGGGGAATGGATACAAATATACTGATTCATCTGTCAACAGCGCTGGTCAGGTCTAAATTATCCTACGCGCAAGAAGTTTTTTTCAATGCACCTAAATATTTACTAAAAAAGATTCAGAACTTGGACTGCAAAAGTCTTAAAATTGCACTAGGTGTACCAACTCATGCTTCTACTCTGGAAACGTACAAAGTTGCTGGAATTCTACCTCTAAACAACCATCGTGAGCTAGCTACAGCAAAGTTTGCAATTAGAACTACTTCACAAGCGAATAATTTTGTGAACAAAGAAATTAAAATCAGGTCTGATATTGACTTTCCAAAACGAGCAAAAAACATTTCATCACAAATTACAACCGCAACTTACATATCTGACCTGATCAAACAATCCAGCATAACTATGGATGAAATAGCCGAAAAACCAATGTTAACGCCTATCCCTACATGGGAAATGCTAAAGGCCACGTTTGATCTCGATTATGCAGACGTTAAAAAAGATGAACACATCGATGAAAAGTACCGTACACATCTCCACATTTTTACTGATGGACACATCGATGAAAAGTACCGTACCCACCTCCACATTTTTACTGATGGGTCAGTCTTAGCAAATCAGAGCGCTGGAGCAGCGTTTTATGTTCCAAAATTTAACATTAAAAAGTCTTTTTTCATTGGGGCAAATGTATCTATATATACAGCAGAATTGGTCGCTGTTGTTCAAGCGTTGCATTATTTAATAAGCCTTCGGCCTGTGCCTTTCAAAGTAGTTCTGTTTGTTGATTCAAAATCTGTCTTATATGCATTACAGTCTTTTGATACAGACACAAGACCTGATTTAATAATTGAGGCAAATCATCTAATACACTGTTTAAAGATAAATGGCTCGGAAATCAGTTTATGCTGGGTGCCTTCTCACGTTGGTCTTCACGGCAACAACGTAGTTGACAGAGCAGCTAAATCCGGTGCACTCCGTTTTGAAAATTCCATAGAATTACATGTTAACACCTCGGTAAAAGAAGCTTACAACTCGCTAGAATTAGCATCATGGATTCGATTTCATGAACATTTAAATGAAAAATTTGTGTCTCAAAAAAGAATCAAACTTTCAGTTCAAAATATCTGTAAAAAAATGCAGTATTCTTCAATATATCATTTGAGATTAATTGTTACCACATATTTTCGTATTCAACTGAACGCTTTGAAAACAAAATATTGTAAAAACGTTT
>JAPXFY010000030.1:39972769-39975269 GCA_030674185.1 Monoplex corrugatus | reverse complement strand
CAGGCGAACAGGAACCAGAAAAACCAAACCAAACCAAAACGAAACAAAGCAAAACGAAACACAACAAAGCAAAACTAAGCAAAACAAAGCAAAACAAAGCAAAACAAAACAAAGCACAACAAAACAAAACAAAACGAAACAAAAGCAAAACGAAACGAAACAAAACAAAACAAAACAAAACGAAACGAAACGAAACGAAACGAAACGAAACGAAACAAACAAACAAAACAAAACAAAACAAAACAAAACAAAAAACACAAAAATAGAATCAGAACGCGTATCTAATGCAACCAGACAAGCAGGCGCAAATTTTCGGCAAAACTGGTCTTTGTAAAGCGTAAACATAAGATCACAAACGAACAAACACCAAATGCACAATGCACAACTGTACACCCCACTAACCCTTAAAAACAAACCAGTCGCCGTGGTGTAGTGGTTAGCGCAACAGACTACAGACTGGAAGGTTGTAGGTTCGAATCCCCATCAATACCTTCGAAAATCATTGTGGGATTTTTCGGCTCTAACCGACTCCTACCCAGAGTTGGGCGTGCTATGGGCTCATTGGGAAGACTGGGACCACACAGTCGAGTCTCATCCACTTTACGGATGCGTCATTGAGGGTGTTGCTTAACATTTCTGACCAGCACCGCAGGTGTCTGTATCTCTGGGGCCTGGTTGATGCCAGGATATGTTATGATATAGTAAGCGTAGAGTACAGCCCTGTCACGCAGTCTCATAGTAAGCGTAGAGTACAGCCCTGTCACGCAGTCTCATAGTAAGCGTAGAGTACAACCCTGTCACGCAGTATCATAGTAAGCGTAGAGTACAGCCCTGTCACACAGTCTCATAGTAAGCGTAGAGTACAGCCCTGTCACACAGTCTCATAGTAAGCGTAGAGTACAGCCCTGTCACACAGTCTCATAGTAAGCGTAGAGTACAGCCCTGTCACACAGTCTCATAGTAAGCGTAGAGTACAGCCCTGTCACACAGTCTCATAGTAAGCGTAGAGTACAGCCCTGTCACACAGTCTCATAGTAAGCGTAGAGTACAGCCCTGTCACACAGTCTCATAGTAAGCGTAGAGTACAGCCCTGTCACACAGTCTCATAGTAAGCGTAGAGTACAGCCCTGTCACACAGTCTCATAGTAAGCGTAGAGTACAGCCCTGTCACGCAGTCTCATAGTAAGCGTAGAGTACAGCCCTGTCACACAGTCTCATAGTAAGCGTAGAGTACAGCCCTGTCACACAGTCTCATAGTAAGCGTAGAGTACAGCCCTGTCACACAGTCTCATAGTAAGCGTAGAGTACAGCCCTGTCACGCAGTCTCATAGTAAGCGTAGAGTACAGCCCTGTCACACAGTCTCATAGTAAGCGTAGAGTACAGCCCTGTCACACAGTCTCATAGTAAGCGTAGAGTACAGCCCTGTCACGCAGTCTCATAGTAAGCGTAGAGTACAGCCCTGTCACGCAGTCTCATAGTTAGCGTAGAGTACAGCCCTGTCACGCAGTCTCATAGTAAGCGTAGAGTACAGCCCTGTCACACAGTCTCAATCCTGGGTGGAACTCCATAGCATCATGATCATCATAATCATCGACATCATCATCATGGCATTATACAATCTGTGCCAGTTTCTGTAGCCATTAAGATGGCGTAGAAAATAGGACGAAAAAATAAAGGTGAGCACAAAGGTAACCTCCCTAAGTGCGATGATCATTAAAAAAAAAAAAAAAAAAAAAACCCTTAAAAACAAACTGAAAGAAAACCAAATACAAAATCAATTTATTCGCGCACATAATCTAAGGATATGTCCCTAGCGTTGACTTTTCCATCCATTTTATCGCCAGGTGGGGAAGGGGGAGGGGGGGGGGGTTAAAAAATCAAACATGAACACAGATGTGTAAGCACAGCTGAGTACACTAAAACCTTTTATAGATCAATGTAGTTTTACGTTTTGTTCGACAGGGATTCATCGCATTGGGAGAATTTCATATACGCTCCATCCAAATCTGCCAGCGAGACGACCTGGGAGACTTTTTTGAAATTTGGCAAGACATTGGCATTGTCTTGAATTGGGGGGAAGGGGGTGGGGGTAGGGTGGGGTGGTGGTGGTGGTGGTGGTGGTGGTGGTGGGTGGGTGTGGGGGTTGGGTGGGTGTGGGGGGTTGGGGTGGACAGGAACCACGAAACATTGAGCTGACACCACCAGGATGATTCGTGTGTTAACCCTTTGACTCCCTCACCCTATCCACCATTCATCTTTCATCATTAACCGTCACAGCAAAGCAAAAACTTAACCCTTTGACTCCCTCACCCTATCCGCCATCATCTTTCATCATCAACCGTCACAGCAAAGCAAAAACTTAACCCTTTGACTCCCTCACCCTATCCGCCATCATCTTTCATCGTCAACCGTCACAGCAAAGCAAAAACTTAACCCTTTCACGCACTCACCTTATCCACCAGTTTCCTTCTAGTAGACAGGGTGAGGGAGTGAAAGTGT
>JAPXFY010000030.1:39955269-39960269 GCA_030674185.1 Monoplex corrugatus | reverse complement strand
CAGAGACAAAAATGCTCTGAACACATGCACCCAATTATCAACCCTAAGAAAAAGTACACAAGACTTTATCGAACACATGCAGGTGAATGGACCAGCAAGGCAGAAAACGATAGGAAGAAATGACAGAAAGCAAAGGAGTAAGAAAGAAACAAAGAGAGTGACATAAAAATGGAAATTTCGAGCATAGAATTTCTAGAAGGTGGGGATACTATTTATCGTGAAAGAGTCCCCGGCATCCCAACGGGGGTGGGGGGTAGGGAGGGGAGCTAGCCACTGATAGAACTTACAGGATCTTTATATTGGTATTCCCCATGTGCATACGGATACGTCTCGATACGTCCCAGATTCGATACGTCCCAGGTACAAAACGTCTCTTTTTTGCATGTGTGTGACGCGTATTTTTATAGCGCGAGCGCCTCGCGCCCGCGCGCGTGCGTGCGTACGTATATGTGTGAAAGGGAGACAGAAAAAGAAAGGGATGAACACAGAAAGAATGCTCATGTTCTTCATCTTTCAGCACCGACCATCTGCCGTGTGATACCTAAACCCATATTCCCACACTGTTTCCCGAGTGCTGTGTTCCCCTAGCTTTCAATTTCTCAAGACGAAGTCTCATTGCTCGGAATGAATTCCATATGCACTAACGTCACAGGTGCTATGTAATGGAGAAGATCCAGATTGATCACATTCAAGCCTTAAGCCTGCACATAAACCCACGACCTGGTCAGGTCCTGAGGTCCTGCCTAGATAGTTCCATAACCCTGAGGTCGTAGGTGAGTGAGGTGGCAGAGACCTCAACTTTTCCCGTGGCCATCACCACGAGGGCGGCGCCCATCCCCTCTCATATTCATATTCACTTTTTTTTTTTACCCAAACTTCAGAAAGGCAAGAATGCTAATTGGTCTTCAGGGGATGGGACCTGAGAAATCAACCTAATTCTCCAATGTTTTTCACACTCTTCACGATTTTCAACTGCCGTGGGATCTTTAGTGTGCGCATCCAGAAGGCACCACGGATCCGACTTGTTTTTCGTCCACTTCCGAAGGACTAGACGTTCAGTTCGATTTTCCGGTTAAATTGAGGAAAAAAGTCGAGGCCTCTACAGGGAGCGAACCCTGGAACCTCGAGTTTAGTTATTGGCAGGCGAACGTCTGAATCATTCTGCCACACTTCTCCCCGGCTTCGCATTGGCATATCTACCCACACAACTCGCTCCACATTTCGCAGTCCGAAAATCGGCCCTGCCCTTTACGTCGTTGAAGCTTCTATGATGCGTGTGCGTGTGTTTGGTGTGTACGCGCGCACGTACGGGCAGGTGTGTGTGTGTGTGTGTGTGTGTGTGTGTGTGTGTGTGTGTGTGTGTGTGTGTGTGTGTGTGTGTGTATGTGTGTATGAGTGTGAGTGAGTGTGTGTGTGAGTGTGCGTGTGCGTGTGCGTGTGTGTGTGTGTGTGTGTGTGTGTGTGTGTGTGTGTGTGTGTCTGTGTCTGTGTCTGTGTGTCTGTGTGTCTGTGTGTCTGTGTGTCTGTGTGTCTGTGTGTCTGTATCTGTGCGTGTGTAACGTTGGACGTATCGAACCGGAGACGTATCGAACCTGGGAGATATCGAACCTGAGACATATTGAACCTGGGACATATAGAACTTGAGACATATTGAACCTGGGACATATTGAACTTGAGACATATTGAACCTGGGACATATTGAACCTGGGACATATTGAACCTGAGACGTATTGAACCTGGGACATATTGAACCTGGGACGTATTGAACCTGAGACGTATTGAACCTGGGACATATTGAACTTGAGACATATTGAACCTGGGACATATTGAACCTGGGACATATTGAACCTGACACGTATTGAACCTGGGACATATTGAACCTGGGACGTATTGAACCTGAGACGTATTGAACCTGGGACATATTGAACTTGAGACATATTGAACCTGGGACATATTGAACCTGAGACATATTGAACCTGGGACATATTGAATCTGAGACATATTGAACCTGGGACATATTGAACCTGAGACATATTGAACCTGGGACATATTGAACCTGAGACATATTGAACCTGGGACATATTGAACCTGGACATATTGAATCTGAGACATATTGAACCTGAGACATATTGAACTTGAGACATATTGAACCTGAGACATATTGAACTTGAGACATATTGAACCTGAGACATATTGAACCTGAGACATATTGAATCTGAGACATATTGAACTGAGACATATTGAACCTGAGACATATTGAACCTGGACGTATTGAACCTGGACGTATTGAACCTGAGACATATTGAACCTGAGACGTATTGAACCTGGGACATATTGAACCTGGGACGTATTGAACCTGGGACGTATTGAACCTGAGACATATTGAACCTGGGACATATTGAACCTGGGACGTATTGAACCTGGGACGTATTGAACCTGAGACATATTGAACCTGAGACGTATTGAACCTGGGACATATTGAACCTGGGACGTATTGAACCTGGGACATATTGAACCTGAGACGTATTGAACCTGGGACATATTGAACCTGGGACGTATCGAACCTGGGACATATTGAACCTGAGACATATTGAACCTGAGACATATTGAACACCTGAGACATATTGAACCTGAGACATATTGAACCTGAGACATATTGAACCTGAGACATATTGAACCTGGGACATATTGAATCTGAGACATATTGAACTTGAGACATATTGAACCTGGGACATATTGAACCTGGGACGTATTGAACCTGAGACGTATTGAACCTGGGACGTATTGAACCTGGGACGTATCGAACCTGGGACGTATCGAACCTGGGACATATTGAACCTGGGACATATTGAACCTGGGACATATTGAATCTGGGACGTATTGAACTTGGGACGTATTGAACCTGGGACGTATCGAACCTGAAACGTATCGAACTTGGTACGTATTGAACCTAGGACGTATCGAACTTGGGGCGTATCGAAACGTCCCTGTGTATAAACACAAAAGAGATACAGTCAGTAGCAAGTGTACACATAATTACATTCTATGTTGACCGGAAGATCGGAAAAAAATCTTTATCGTTTGCCCACCAGGCAGAGATGTCTGGGCCCATTGAATGCTGGGCCCTCCCACAGAAAGTCTGAAGTGACCTACTTGAGAACTGCGTCCTTCTTCTTCTTCTTCTTCTTTCTTCTTCTTCTTCTTCTTCTTCTTCTTCTTCTTCTTCTTCTTCTTCTTCTTCTTCTTCTTCGCATTCTTCGCATTCTTCGCATTCTTCGCATTCTTCTTCTTATTCGCATTCTTCGCATTCTTCTTCTTCTTCGCATTGTTCTTCTTCTTCGCATTCTTCTTCTTCTTCTTCTTCTTCTTCGCATTCTTCGCATTCTTCGCATTCTTCTTCTTCTTCGCATTCTTCGCATTCTTCGCATTCTTCGCATTCTTCGCATTCTTCTTCGCATTCTTCGCGTTCTTCTTCGCATTCTTCTTCTTCTTCGCATTCTTCTTCGCATTCTTCTTCGCATTCTTCTTCTTCTTCAAACTGGAGCTACTGCGAGCACTTCCTATCTAAGTATATACACAAACCTACCTACCAAACATAGGGGTAGGCCTTTTGCGTATATGACTTTACTTTATCATATCCTTAAGACAGCCAAACTCCGTCTTTGTAGAGCGAAGGAGAGACTTCAGAAAAAAATACAGATAAATGATCTGGAAGACAGAAATGAAAGTCTTTTGAAGAAAAAACAACATGGCCGGAAAGAAGAACCCCCCAACTACCTACAATCAAACTAGACAGCTCCTGTGGTCCCCAAACAGGAGGAGACATTAAATGTCTGCACCTACAGTGCTCTACTATAACTTACATTACCTCTCCAGCTAAGTAACTGCCAGCTTGCCCAATTGAATGTTGTATAACCGAGTACTTAAGTAGCACTTTGTTTATTGCCTGTCTGCGTGATTGTATATTAGAGCTGTAAGGAACACGTGGCTCTGCAGTGTGTATGTACGTTTATGTCTGTATATGAAGGATGTATATAAATCGTTTGGCTATAGCATTGTTCTACAGACTTGTTCTGACTGGCTGAACAATACACACAATCAAACTATGAAGTGGAGCACGGAGAACTCAAGCTGCTTGTTAGGCGTTCTGACCACACTCCACTGTGTTGTTGTACAGTCTGTATCTTTGGTGGGCGTGTGTGGTGGGTGTTTTCATGTTTCATAAGCCAACCATTCTTCTCTCTCTGTCTCTCTGTCTCTGTCTCTGTCTCTCTCTCTCTTTCTCGCTTTCTCTCAGTCGTTCTCTCTTTTTTTCTCTCTCTCTCTTCTCTCTGTCTCGTTCTCTCTCTCTCTCTCCTCTCTCTCTCTCTCTCTCTCTCTCTCTCTCTCTCTCTCTCTCTCTCTCTCTCTCTTTCTTTCTCCCCCCTTTCCTCTCTGTGTGTGTGGGCGCGCACGCGCGCGCGCGCGCGCGTGTGTGTATGTATGTGAGCGCGTGTGTGTACGAGTTTGTATGAGTGTGAGTGTGTGTACATACATATATACATACATGCATACGTACATACACACACACACACACATACACACACACATACATACATGCATACATACATACATACATACATACATACATACATACATACACACACATACATACATACATACATTCATACATACATACATACATACATACACACATACATACATTCATACATACATAAATACATACATACATACATACATACATACATACATACATACACATACAAAATGTACATATACGTATATGCACAGACACACGCACAGACACACATAAACAGGCGCACACTCAGGCATACACATACACACGGGCATACATATGTACACCCATATACGCAGGCAATTATCTAAAGTGTGATTGTTCTTGCTGTTTCTCTCTACGAGTATCTAAGGATACCAGCTGAAGTCATCGTCCTGTAAACCAACCCTGACTTAATCCTTGGGGATAAGCTCAGCATGGAACC
>JAPXFY010000030.1:39942769-39945269 GCA_030674185.1 Monoplex corrugatus | reverse complement strand
TCTACCGTGTTGTGTGTGTGTGTGTGTGTGTGTGTGTGTGTGTGTGTGTGTGTGTGTGTGTGTGTGTGTGTATGTGTGTGTGTGTGTGTGTGTGTATGTGTCTGTCTGTCTGTGTGTGTCTGTGTGTGTCTGTGTCTGTCTGTAGCAGTGTGTAGCTCTAGGCTTGTTGATGTGGTTCTACCGTGTTGTGTCTTTGGCTGTCTGTGTGTGTGTGTGTGTGTGTGTGTGTGTGTGTGTGTGTGTGTGTGTGTATGTGTGTGTGTGTGTGTGTGTGTGTGTGTGTGTGTGTGTGTATGTGTCTGTCTGTCTGTATGTGTCTGTGTGTGTCTGTGTCTGTCTGTAGCAGTGTGTAGCTCTAGGCTTGTTGATGTGGTTATACCGTGTTGTGTCTTTGGCTGTATGTGTGTGTGTGTGTGTGTGTGTGTGTGTGTGTGTGTGTGTGTGTGTGTGTGTCTGTCTGTCTGTGTGTGTCTGTGTGTGTCTGTGTCTGTCTGTAGCAGTGTGTAGCTCTAGGCTTGTTGATGTGGTTCTACCGTGTTGTGTCTTTGGCTGTCTGTGTGTGTGTGTGTGTGTGTGTGTGTGTGTGTGTGTGTGTGTGTGTGTGTGTGTGTGTGTGTGTCTGTCTGTCTGTGTGTGTCTGTGTGTGTCTGTGTCTGTCTGTAGCAGTGTGTGGCTGTGGGCTGGTTGATGTGGTTCTACCGTGTTGTGTCTTTGGCTGTGTGTGTGTGTGTGTGTGTGTGTGTGTGTGTGTGTGTGTGTGTGTGTGTGTGTGTGTGTATGTGTCTGTCTGTCTGTCTGTGTGTGTCTGTGTCTGTCTGTAGCAGTGTGTAGCTCTAGGCTTGTTGATGTGGTTCTACCGTGTTGTGTCTTTGGATGTCCTTTTGTCCCTTTACCACTGTCCGTTTTGATGGCTGCTGTGTTTCTTGTGTTTTTCTGTACGTCTGTCGATTTGCCTGCCTCTCTGTCTGTTGTTTGTCTGTCTCCCTCTGTCTCTGTCTCTCTCTCTCTCTCTCTCTCTCTCTCTCTTTCTCCTTCTCTGTCTCTGTCTCTCTTTCTCTCTCTGTGTCTCCTTCTCTCCTTCTCTCCTTCTGTCTCTGTCTCTGTCTCTGTTTCTGTCTCTGTCTCTGTCTCTGTCTATGTCTCTCTTTCTCTCTCTTTCTCCTTCTCTCCCTCTGTCTCTGTCTCTCTGTCTCTCTCTCTCTGTCTCTCTCTCTCTCTTTCTCCTTCTCTCCCTCTGTCTCTGTCTTTGTGTCTCTCTGTCTCTGTCTCTGTCTCTGTCTCTCTCTCTCTCTTTCTCCCCTCCCATTTATCTGTTCGTCTGTTTGCGTATCTCTCTATCTCTCTTTCTCTGTCTGTATGTCTGTGCGTCTGTGTGTTTGTCCATCTGTCTGTTTGTCTGTCTTCCTCTCTCTGTGTGTCTCTCACTGTCTCTGTCGCTGTCTGTCTGTCTTCCCCATCTATCTCTCTCTTTCTTGCTCTCTCTCTCTCTCTCTCTCTCTCTCTCTCTCTCTCTTTGTCATTGTCTCTGACTGTCTTCTCTGTCTCTCTGTCTCTGTCTGTCTGTCTGTCTGTCTCTTTTCATCTCTCTCTCTCCCTCTCTCTCCCTCCCTTCCTTCATCTCTCTCTTTCCCTCTCTCTGTCTCTCTCTCTCTCCTTCTCTCTTTCAATCTGTCTCTATCTGTCTCTCTGTGTGTCTCTCTCTGTCTCTCTCTGTCTCTCTGTCTTTCTCTCTCCCTTCTCTCTCCTTATCTCTCTCCCTCCCTCCCCCCTCTCTTTCTCTCTCTCTCTCTCTCTCTCTCTCTCTCTCTCTCTCTCTCTCTCTCTCTCCCTCTCACTCTCACTCTCTATCTTTCTCTTGCTCTCATGGTGCAAGCTGGAATCACCGTGGTCGTAGACCGTTGGTTATTGGTTATTGTCTGCAGGCTTAGTCCCTGGGACAAAGGCTTATTGTAGCACGCTGTCTTCTTTCTGCTGTGCTGAGACAAACGACCAAGGCTTAGCACGAAACAAGCGATCCATTTTACAGCCCTTTGTACCTGGAGGAAGGCTTAGCACGAAAGAATGATTCAATTTTGTAAATGCACTTGGTCTCAAGGTTCGGGTTTATCACGGAATAATACGTTTTTTTGTTTTTGTTTTTCTGTGCCTAGTTCCCAGAGTTAATGCTTAGCACTGAACAATGCACCCTTTTTTTTTTTAGTGACCTGAGACAATAGGTACAGGTTTAGCACTGAACAATTTATCTACTTTTCAGTTCCTGAGACAAAGGGTTCAGGTTTAACACCGAACAATGTATCCACTTTTAATTTCCTGAAACAAAGGATTAAAGCTTTGTACTGAAAATGTGCCCGTTTTTTAATTGACCTGAGACAAAGGGTTGAAGCTTTACACTGAACAATACATCTACTTTTAATTTCCTGAGGCAAAGGGTTATGGCTTAGCACTGAACAATGCATCCATTTTTATTGAGATGAGACAAAGGGTTAAGACTTAGCACCGA